>JAGDQP010019797.1:18564-34319 GCA_022664845.1 Lepisma saccharinum | reverse complement strand
AATTTGCTTAAAAATTAAAATGGGTTCGAAATTTACAGTAAATTCTAAAACCGTATTAACCGATACCATTTTTATACGCAAACCTGACTTTCGGCAAAGTGCTGAAAACTTAGAAAGTTTCATCATTAGTATTCCTCCGAAAGCAGCAGTTCCTTGGAGGTAAGCTAAGCCTTCTCTATTCATCCCGATCTTGCTATATCCTTTTTATCTCACCATACGATTTATCTTTCTTAATATTCTCAAGGAGTTAGATTCGTCTTCTTCCTCTACCTCTCTTTCCCTCAACCATACATTCAATTGCATTCCTCAGTACACATTCTCTGTGCATTCAATGTCCTCTTGCAATTCTTTATTGTCTCCAGGATTGTTCGTCTCTTGCATACTCTCTTCAACACTTCATTTCCCATCTTCTGTATTCAGCTGGCTTCTCCATTCTATTGTTCTCCATGTCCACATTTGAAAGGCATCGAATTTTCTTTCTTCGTTTCGAAGACTGAACGTTTCTTCTCCATACAACACAATCCTATATACAAAACATTTAATTAATCTCTTCCTCAACTCTTTGTTCATCAATCCGCAGAAGAGTGAACGCTTGTTTCGCCATCGCTATTCTCGCATTTATCTCTTTTTCACATTTCACATTCTTACTTACAATATTCCACAAATACGTGAGGCTGTCGTAGTTTAATGGTGTAGACCATCCCCGCCATCTTGGTACGCACTTTCTATTGGTTTACATGGGAATTGTTTCAGTTGTCTTATATCTTTCAAGAGCATAATTTTTAACTTTCGTTCTCGCCTAGTTTCTCATCATGTTATCTTGGACTCGTTCTATTTTGTAGAAATGCAATATTTTACACACGAACAGTGTAATTTCCCCTTGACATATTGTGATTTATATAGCAAACTATTAATAATACATTATACTTATATATTTGAAGAAATTTCACGAACCAAAACTATAGTGTCAAAATAACCACCAATACAAATTCGTGAAAGCGGAACTTGAATATTCTATTTCTGACAGGCATAAAATGAGAAAAATAATTCCCATGTAAATCAATGGAAAGTGCGTACCAAGATGGCGGGACTGATCTACATCGTTAAAAAGAAGTGATATGTATAGACCGTATTCTATATTTATTCTATTACGCATTACATAGTCGGCCGGGTGGCCGAGCGGTCTGCGGTGGTAGGCCATCGGCTCGAAGGTCCCGCGTTCGAGTCCCGGCAGGGGCATGGATGTGGCTTTCAACACTTAACAGCTAAAGGCGAATCGTGACGGGCCGAAGTTCCAAGTTACTAAAAATAAGTAACCCATATAAAAATAAAGTTTACCAAGTTTTTTACGCATTTTATTTTTTCGTATTCATTTAAGTCGAAAATTTCCTCACATTGATATGACCCTATCCTTCAGAAAGTAAAAGAGTTAATAATTCAATTCAAGGTTGATTTAAGAAAGTTAAATGAAGAAAAAATAAGTAGTTTATTTATTATTGTTTGTTTAACAAACGTTTTAAATAGAGTTCAATGGCTGGAAAAGATTTAAAAAGCCATTGATTAATGTTTATATTATTTTTATATTTATTGGAGTTTCACGAGGAGGACGCTAGATGTCATTACTTTTGCTAGCAAAAAACCGAAGTGAGCATCTTTTTTGTATAGGAAGAAATTGTTGGTTTTGTTATATTATGAAATACACATGATTTTATTTTGCTAAAAGGTTATTTGTTTCAGAAAGGAAACTAATTTTATAAATAAGTTATTACTTATTATCTTGCAAACTAATATGTAAGGGAAGTTCCCCAAAGAGTACGCACTCAGTCTTTAAACACTTACAGAAGAAAAGATAAATCACCTAAGGTGATAATTTTTAACACAAATCTTTATTCATCCATAAGCTCAAAAATGCAGGCAAATAGAAATGCAGTGACGCAATAGTTACAAACAAAGTAGCGTTTTTATAAAACAATGTATTTGCGCACTCTTGAAGGACTATGCCTCTAAGAGTACGCAGTGTGTCCTCCAAGAGTATGCATTAGCTATATGCTAATAGTACTGTTACAATACAATTACAATACTGTTACGATGAAAACGACCTTTCACAATTCAAACAATATTATGACGAAAACATGAAAAAACGTGCACAGTTGTTTGCAAGTGCAACATCAAAAGTATAGAAATTCTTGATAATGAGAGAAATCAAGGGATAGCCTACAATTAGCCTACGCCTACAAAATGAAATTAGAAAATAAAACTGAAAATTGCCGTGTGATGCCAAAATTAGCCTACTTTTAAAAGTTGAACAGAATAATATATGCGCAAAGAAAAATAATAGAAACATTAAAACGAAATTATTAGACCTACCCCTTAGACCTTACATTGTTATGATCATTAGCAGCTGTCACACTTAGAAATACCGAGGCCCTCATAATTTGAACAGGCCTCATGCCACCACTTCTTGTAGGCGTGACATTGTACCTAGTCCTCGGTGCTGGGTTCCGTGTACTCCTCATCACATACGGGGCAGAAATAGTTCTCCGCGGATGATGTTGGTTGGTCTGTAGAAACACGATATCTTCCTCCTTCAGCGTTGGCAGCAACTTGATCCTTAGGTCTATTCCTCTTGGAAGCTAGTTCTCTGGATGCCACAAGTTTATTCTTCAATGGGGACGACGTCATAATCTCGGACTTCTTGACTGCTCTATTTCGGCTCTGTACACCTGAGTGTTTAGGAAGGGAAAACATGCTGAAGGAAGTACGCTTACTACTATTGGTTCATCCTGAACATCTGATGTTGTTGCATCATTCTCCTCGCTATCAGCAGAGCGCAGTTGTTGACCGGTCACCGCAGAAGGTTGGAAGTCTACACCGGTGATTCACATCATAAAGGGGCCTATCTACTTTCTCGGGCCGTGCGAATCAACGATGCTGCACACCATAAGGATTTGTATTAGAGAAACCTACTTATTTGGCCTCAGAAATTAACACCGCAGCATTGGTTTCCGGTTTCAGGGAGGTCTAGGCCCCTGATTGTACTAATTAAAACAAAGAAACTGTCTGTTTTTCTTACCTCTTTTAGTCGTTTCCGAAGGATGGATTCGTTGATGCCAAGAGACGCAGCGATGCTTCTTTTACTTTCTCCATCTTCCAATCGTGTCCTATATTCATTCATCACGTCCTCCGTAAACACAAGGGTTCGGCTCGACTTTCTTTTGTAGTACAATATTATTTATTTTAGAATAAACAAAAATAACCACATACTGCACAAACTGATTGACGGACAACAATTTCAAGACAGCGAAAGTTTGCATATACTAATCTATACAAGTGAGTGTTAATTACCTTCCATGTTTTTAATGGGACTAGTTGTACGGTTTCTAATGCAGCTGAAGAAAGATTTTTTTAGGCACTGTATAACTGACATCAGAATTTGAAAAGAATCGAACAAGGTGTTTTACTCGCATAGTCTAATTCAATTGTATAAATAGTCCTCCAAGAGTACGCACCACCGGTCCCGAAGAGTGCGCGCGTACTTTTAAAGGAAACAAAATGCGTACTCTTAAAGGAAACAAAATGCGTACTCTTAGAGGAATTACACACATTTAACAAATCTACCACCAGGGTTCACTAGTTTGCAGAAATGACAATCTAATCCACCATATTTCCAAATTGAGCTTTATTACCTAACACATGACAATAAGTTTAGAAATAGAATCTATCTGTACTCCACTACACACACTAATTAGTGGGAACTCAATTATTACACTGAAAGTGTCGAAACTATTTACTTATCAATAAAACGTAGTGAACAGACGCTGTCAGCAAACAACTTGCGTACAACCACCTCTCACACAACGACGTATTTTCCGGAATACCAATAAACATCGTGCAGCGTTGGAAGAACCGGGAAATTGCTGTTCGTACTCTTAGAGGCCGCGCGCTCTTAGAGGAACTTCCCTTACATCAGATGCATAACGAGATAAGTAATGCATATAGTCTATGACGGGAAGATAACTTGACCTAGCATAGCTTAGGTTTGTTAATGTGCTCACGAGGATCTTGTCTAATATACGCACGAGTGAGATTAGCACACGTACTGCCTCAATAGGATTGACGGCACTGGTCAGTGTCGGAGGGAGCGAGTTAGTCTGAGATTTTGACAGTCATTGCACATCGACTGATCATTCATTGTAGCTTCATGTTTATGACTTCATCATGGCAGATCCACCAGATAATCAACTTCAACCTAAATTACCTCCAGTAGTGCCAGGACCACCACCATATTCATCGTTAGACAAGATCGCCAAATCACGTCGCACCATGGACAAAATTACCATAGACAAACGACAAGTTTTCCACCTCACCGCTCCAGGTCTCGCTCACCACGTTCGTATTCATCAACCATAGCTAATCCTCACAAGAAGCAACATACGTTAAGCTCATCATCAGATGGCAATGCCATAGAAATTGACAATCAAGACCAGTTCTCTTCAGCTCAGAAACCACAACTTCATGCTTTCCTGCTAACTAACTACGATAGCAAGTTCCAAAATAGTAAACAGATTTTTCAACAGTTCATCAAGTATGTACCACGATCATCAATTTCAGAAATCAAATCCACAGAAAATGGCATCATCATCAAATCACAGGATTGCAATTTGGCACAAACAATACGCAACAAGCACAGCTTTGAAATTTTCGGAAAAACAGCTCAACTCTCAGTTCTACAGGACAGACGCACAAAACAACCTCCACCGCCACGCAAAGCACCATAGTCATTCGTGGGATAGAACCATTACTCACCATCGAAGAGATAGAAGAAGAACTCCGAGCAGAAGGTCATTCCATCATCAAATGCATCAGAATCATGTGTAACGCAGGTCCTACATACATCGTCAGAGTACTCACCAATGCACAGAACACCATCAATTCATTACTAGCAGCGGGCGCCTACATCTACAGACGCAGATATCGGGTAGAACCATCGCAAACACCACCACCATTGCCAGTTTGGTGCGAGAAGTATCAACTCTATAATTCACAACCGACAAGTAAATGTCCGAATCAACCGAAATGCGCCTTTTGTTCCGGTCCACATCCTACCAAAGTTTGTCCAAACATGCAGGCTCCACCAAAATGCAATACTTGTAACGAACAACATCCGACATTCAGCTATAAATGTAAAGCAAAACCAGCACCAGAAGCCACAAAACCGAAACTAGTAGTACCAATCAGGACACAAGCAGTCGAAGAATCAAGCGAGCCGATCACCTCCATCAATGCACCAATTACCATCGAGAGATTGCTAGCCTTCCTTACATTAACGTTGCAGAACATCAATCCTTTCCAAAGACAGCATGTACGACATCAAATCCAATACGCAGCACGCTCCATTCTCAATGTCAGTTTCACCGCAACATACTCTGGACCATATGCACACTTTCATGCAACAGCCTATGAAACAGACGTTTAAATCCTCATCTATCTTCCTATTGATATTCATATTCATGGCTTTAGTTTTTCTCTTCATGAACATTCGATCTCTACCAACAAACAAAATCCTTTTCGAACATCTACTCCTAGAAGAAAAAATCAATGCCTTCCTTCTAAACGAAACTCTACTTAACAAGCGCCGGACTTGCAACATACCACGTTACACCCTCATACGTCATGACAACTCCATACCGGCACAAAGAACAAACGGCGGTGTAGCCATAGGTTTCAGTCCAAATACTCCTCATCGACAACATAATCCACGATTACCTCACGTACGAGAGTATCTCATAACAACCTTACACTTTCTAAACCTCTGTGTCACAGTAGCAACCATTTACATCCGACCTGGTCACGCCATACCTTACTCATTCTTCACCTACATATCAAATAGCTTTCGAACTTTTATCATCATGGCAGATCTCAATTTTCACAGCCGACCTCAACAAGAAAAAGATCACTTTCGAAATTTCATTCTCACCCAAACTATTGACAACATCATCCCACTACCCAAGCCAACTTGCCCAGACTCAAACACCACACCGGATGCAGTTATCATTTCCACAAATCTAAACACGCGCCATCATGTAGACGTACTTGATCTCATCGGTAGCGATCACGCACCTATCAAGCTCATTATAGACACTCCTAGACAACACCGACAACAAAATCCACCACCATCACGCTCTACATTACGATATGATAAAGCCGACTGGACCGCTTATCGCAGCTATCTAACAGAACAAATTGATAACCTGTCATTTCCCGAGACTGAAAACGATCTATATCACTGTATGTCATACCTCACCACCACACTCCAAACAGCTTCAAAAAATTTCATCCCTACCTCCACATCCATACCATCAAGACCCAAGTTACCTCCTTAATACCTTCCTCTGATCACCCGATCCCGACAACTCTATAAAGATTATCAACGCACCAAAAATCCTGAATCCCTCCGCCTTCACCGTCAGCTCCAACGTACAGTCAGAAACTACCTCAAAGCCTACAAAACCAGACAAAACCTGCAATAACCTTGACGCCACTCATCATTCCAGGAAATATTGGAAACGATTTAATGTACTCACATTCAAATATATTAAAACACATTATCCTCGCATTCACAACAACCAACCATTACACACTGACACTGACAAAGCAGCAGCATTTGCCGAACACCTCCAAGAGATTTTCACCCCAATCCAACCAACCTATACACAACGTCATCATCCAGTTGACAGACTCAATCTATCATCTCCTCACCTACAGCCAAACCCCACCCACACTCTTCCTATAAATAACCCACTCACTGCACCCATCACTGTTGACGATATCACCCACATCACCACTCACAAAGGTAACACCGCACTAGGCATAGACATTTTTTTTTCATTTAGGGACCCTCATACCACCCCCACCTCTTTACAATCTTTGCATCAAATCCACTTCGCGTGTCTGAAGGACATCAGCGAACTAAAAATGTTCTCCGTGGAATTTGGGGTGGGCCATCCCCATTTGTCTCCCTGTCTCGACCCCTGACGCGGCGTCGAGGCACGGAGTCACAAGGACCTGTTTTTCATTATTACGTAATGGGGTGAAATCGGGGATGTTTCTTTTAGCCCGGTTCCCGGTGGACAAACCCGGGCCTTAGCTCCGCATTGGGGGGAATGAATTTACTTTATTTTATTTTATTTTTCCTTTATTTTACATGATGTATAAAATAATACATATGGACTTGAGTTACTACTATACAATGGTTGTTTATTTGTGTTATGTTTTTATTTTATTTAGTTTGTTTGATTAATTTATTTATTTCACCTGCATAATACTTTTATTTTTATTTTTATTTATTCGATTCTTATCACTCATACTCCATTCGTACTGACTTTGTTTAAGTTAATTATTTTATTTTATGTTTAAGTTTTTCCTGATTTTTAGATTGCTTTTCTTATCTCTCCTAGGTTTAATATAGTTTTAGATTCTAATATTGCCCTATTGCTTGCATGGTTCATGCTTTGATCTCCCTCCATTCCCTGTTTCCTAAATGTCTAACTCTTAATTTTATAAAAAAAAAACATCAAGCAACATTCATCCATCTCATTCACTCTTCCAAACGCAAGAGAGTCAGCATCCGAGAAGTCGGCCTCCAGGCAGCAGGATTCCTCCTCCATATCTTCTGATTGGGGCTGGTCCGGGGGATCCTCCTCCTCATCTTCTTCTTCTCTGCACCATCACCTACACAAACACTACTCACGCATCACATCACTGCACAATTTCACTATTAGTTATTTACCATCCAGAGTTTGTGCTGTCCATACCTAGGATTGGCAGCGCTCTGGAGGTGACCTTATTTCATTTATCTTCGCTTATCTCACTTCATATAAACAAACTTCCACACTGCCCTCAGGGGGTATTTAGCAGACCATAGCCGTAGTTAAGATGGTAAATCCACAAAGTTTGTATGAGTCCGCTTTTGTTTACCACTTCCCCTTTTAGGCTCATTCATTCCCATTTGTTACTTCACGCACACGCACACGATACACGACACGACACGGATAACATCAACATTAACGACACGCCACGACGTCTGTTCCGTCCATAACAGTCTACTATTTGTCGTTTGTCGTTCCTATTCGCATTTCCTATTCCTCTTTAACCATAGGTTTAGTTGTTCTCCTTTTAGATCCTATTTACGTATTCCTGTAAGCAAATGTATGAAATCCTACTTGCCAAGCTGTCCAGAGAGTTCCTTGTTTGTTCATTTTTCACTATGTCTTCTAAGCGTTGGTTGTTCAGCTCTTCTCTTAAATCTATTATTTGTTGTCTTTCTTTTCCATCTGAGTCTATCTGATTTCGGGGGCATTCAAGGACCACATGCTCGGGAGTGGATAGCTGCCCTCATTCACAGTTGGGAGTGTTCGTTATTCGTAATACGTATAGTTTCTGCTTGTACGGCCCATGGCCACTTAAAAATTGCACCATCCCCCTGGATGGGTTCCATTCTTCCCAACTCGGTCACTCCGAAACGTTGTTAATAATATTAAACAATCTCCTTGATTTTGTACTTTTTCCCCAATATTTTTGCCATTTTTCTACTATTTTGTTCTCGATTTCCTCTTTTGAATTTACTATATCACCTACAATTTCCGTTGTCCTGATCAATTTTTTTATGCCAGTACAGCGTTGCAGCTCTAATAACCTCCAGATGGAGTGGTGCAACTCTCAAGATGATGCTCAAAGCCACTCCCGGCGCCGTCCTATACGCCCCCGACAACCTCAACAAGACCCTTCTCTGCGCTCCGTTTATTCCCTCTGCAAGTTTATTATTTTCATTCAATCTATGTGCCCATACGCTGGCACCATATGTGCCTATTGCATTTATGATTTGATTATTATAAAGTTTCAGTAGACGTATTGGTAAACCATACTTATTGTTCGCTATTGTTGCCAATTTGTTTCCAACTTTAACTATTCTGCTTTTGATATTTTCAATGTGTTCTTCAAAATTTAATTTCTCATCTATCGTAATTCCTTAATATTTAAATGACTTTACCCTCTTAATTGGTTCATTGTTGTATTTTATAGTGGGATTTCTTTCCAAAATATTATGTATTTTGTTTTTTCGGTGGATATTGTGAGTTTATTGTTATCACACCATTGTTTGACTCTTATCATTATTATTCTCGTTTTGTCCTCTATTTCTTTTCTAGAGTCCGCCTCCACCAAGATTGCGATGTCGTCCGCATAGGCAATGACGGAGTGTACCTCCCTCATTTCATGTAGATCCCCAATGCATGGATCTATGCACATGTCCCAAAAAAATGGTCCACACACTGACCCCTGTGGACATCCCTTGCTTGGTGTTGTTAGTTTTTCACCTGGAGCACAGAGGTTAACCACTCTACCCTCGCAATAATCCTTAAGCATTCTTACTATGTAATTTGGTATTTTTAAGTTATTCACGTTCCTGAAGAGAGCTGGCCACCATAAGTTATCGAACGCTCCCCTAATATCAACGAAAATAGCTACTACATATTTACCCTCCGCCTCCCTTTTTCCTGTACCGAATTTGTTAACTGCATCCTGAGTTGATCTACCTTTCCTAAAACCAAATTGGTTGTTATCGTTTTCTAGTCCATCTCTTGCTTCTTGTAGCCTTTTTATGATGACTTTTTCAATTTTTTTTCAAATTGTGTTCAGGAGGCAGATGGGCCTATATGATCGTGGATTTTCACGCGGTTTTTCCTGACCTTTGTACAGTATTATCAAATTTGCTTCCTTCCATTTTTAGGGAAGCGTCCCTGCCTCAGACATCCTGCGAAGAGTCTTGCCAGATATGGTGTCCAAATGTGTGTGACTTTTTTTTATATATTTCCGATTTCAATCCGTCAGGACCCGGCGCTTTTCTATATTTTAATGATTTTATTGCCTGTTCAACTTCCGAATTTTGTACAATTTTCTCATCTTTATTCTCTTCTTCTTTCAGTCTTATTATTTTCCTCAATTGTTCTTCTGATTCTATTCGTACTCTTCGTTGCTCTTCAGTTTCATCTTCCTCTTGATCTTTAGGTATTAGCTCTTCCATTAACAATTTCGCCGAGTCCCTCCAGTTCTTTGTATATGTACCATCTGTTTTCTTTAGTGTTGACAAGGTAGTTGGTTTAGTCTTTTCCATACATAATTTGTATGGTGCGCCCCATGCATCCGTTGTTAGGTTATTTTCCAGGAACTTTTCCCATGTTTCTTTTTTCCTACTGATTATTTTTTCTTTATACTCTTTCTTTGTATCCCTGTATTGCTCTAAGTTCCTGTTTCTAGGCACCGGGTCTCTGACTTGTTGGTAGCTTTTCCTTCTGGGTCTGACAATCCTCCTCAGCCTATCCAGTTCCCCGCACTAGAAAGGAGTTCTGCTCGTATTCTTATTTTTTTGCTAGTTGGACATGCTCTTCCAATCGCATACTCGGTTCTGCGTTCTACCTCCTCCACTAGTTGATCCAGATTTATCCCCTCTGTCACTTCTGGCAAGGTCAAAATTTCCTCCATCTTTTTCCAGTCCATTTTCATCAAGTTGTGTACGGGTCGCACTTTCTCCATGGCAGTGGTCTGTGCTGCATTTTTGTTCTGCCTTATTTCAAATTTTATTATATTATGATCGCTACTTGTTTGCCCGTCTAGTACTTGCCAATTTTGTATGTCGTTAAGTAAATTTGGAGAGGTTAGTGTAATATCGATATTGGTTTCCGCGCCCGCTCGATTCCTATATGTTGGTGGTTGTCCCTCAGTGTTACATATTATAAGTTATTTGCTTGTATCAGGTCTTCCATTAATTACCCTCTTCTGCGATCTCTGTCATTTGCGATATTGCAATACCATAAGGGTGATTTTGCGTTTGTATCCATTGTTATGATTATATTTCTATTCCTGTATGTATTTATTATGTCTTCAAGTTTTTCAACGAATTTGTCTATTTCGAATCTAAATTGGCAGTACATGCTTACTACGTATTATATATTTCTTGTTGGTTGTCAGTAGCTCCGCACAGGCAGTATGTTCATCTGTAAATTATGATATTTCTCAGGGTTCAAGTTTACGATGGCCGCTTTTGGATTAGGTCCCTTCATCACTATTTGTGCTGTTGTGGGTATGTTAATTAATCTACTTTTTAAGGTGTATGGCTCCTGAATACACATCAAATCCATCTTCATTTCTTCCAGTAACTTCCTTAGCTCTAAGCCGACCATTCTTGAATTTTGTGCATTAATCTGCAGCACAGAACACTGCTCCGGCCGCATTTATGTTGGAAACCTCGTGTACACATAGCAGTGCGGCCACGGCTCCTTTGGATCCAGCAGCACCCTGCCATGCGCCCTCACGAAATCAAGATAAACCTTCTCAAGCTCGAAGGCCTCTTCTCTTCTAGCGAAGACTTCCTTAATCAGCCCCATCAGCTCAAGTGGGTCGGTCGGCAGACCCTGTCGCCTTAAAGAGATTCTATCCACTGCGTCTGGAACGGGAAAAGTTATCCTTTCTCCGTTGTCATGTTGCTTTTTAACAACATGTTTTAGCGCTATTGTTAAAGTTTGTGGATCCTCCATGGTGGCCAGCTTGTATCTGTTGTCTTCAATTGCATATGTCCAATCTCTTCCCTTGTCTATTTCTCCAGAACAGCTTGGTTTCGGTTCTGCTTCTTCTTCTTCCTCATCACCTTCTTTTCTGCCAGGGTCTTCTTCTATCTCAGTCTCAATGTCTACTTCTTTCCTTGTTTTATGTAATTGCCCATTCACTTTTGTGTTTAGCTTCGCCATTTCTTCAGTTGATTTTTCGCCAGGGAGGAGTCTTGTGAACCAGGCATTCCATCGTTTCTTCTTTTCCGTTTGAGTACTTGTTTATTTTGTTTCCACAGTTTCTTCTCTATGCTCTACTCTATCTTTTATTGGTTCTTGCATTTTAGTGTTCATCGCTATGCTTTTCTTTTTCTCTCTAAATTCTATTAGTTTTTGTCTATCTCTTCTTTTCTGCGACAGGGATTTGATTCCCCTTATTTCTATTGACATTGCTGCCTCTTCTTCTTCCTGTTCCGAATCCGAATCTGATAGGTTTATTAGAACTCTTCCTGTTTTTTGTTCTTTCCTTTCCTGTATTTCGCTTCTTCTGGGTTCATATAATATGCTAAAATTGATTTCTATATTTGAGATTACTTTCCTATAAATGTTGTTGTCGCTTATCTACATCTTAAAAATTATTTTGTTATTCTCGTTTTCGTTATATTTGTTAAATTTTACCATTACCTCCTTTGGGTCATATCTCCACAGTCCCATACCGAGCGCTGGAATATTTATTTCTATTTTTTCATCCATTTGTAATTCCTGCAACCTGAATAATACATCTTGTAGATCCTCCAGAAGGTCCTCTTTCGAGGACTGTACATGTATGAACCTACATCCAAAATCATTCTTCGTGTAGTGTATTATTAATACCTTTCCATTACTTCTATTAATTTTGATGTTATTTGTCATTTTGAGGTCAAACGTCTCATGCGACTCAACAACATACCTGGCAAAGCCCATCGGGAAAGTCACCAGACTGGGATTTATAAAATGCATTATTGTTTGTTCCGAGTTTTCCAGATTTAAGCTGCCTTTAGTAACTGTTATCGAGTTCTCTTTGTTATTTGTCCTAGGGGTCTTTCTTAGCCAATCAATGAATTTTGTTTCTTGTTCTTTGTCCCCCCATGTCATCTTCTTTATCCATAATTTCACATATTTTAATAGGTTCTTGAGTTTTTGAGCCATAATTTGTTTTGTTTACATTCCTTGCGAGTAGGCTCTGGTAGGTTTGGCACTCTTTAAAGTCCTCTACCTTACACTCTTTTTTCATCATTTTGCATGGTATGCACACTATGCACACTAGGCATGGACAATATATCCTATCGACATCTCAAAGAAGCTCCCTACAACGTCCTTCATCCCCTTTCCACTATATATACCTTTATTCTATGCACCGGCTACATACCCGCAGAATGGAAAACCTCAAAAACCCTAATGTTCCTAAAACCTCACAAACCTCCCGATTCAGTCTCCTCATACCGCCCCATACAACTAACTCCTATCTTCAGCAAAATCCTTGAAAGAATCCTCGTCCACCGCCTACATACACACCTCAATGACCACAACCTAATTCCTCCCACTCAAGCTGGCTTTCGTCCTGGATACTATATTAATGACCAACTCCTACGACTCACAACCTTAATCACTCATCATTACAATAAATCTCAACCCTCATGCCTGGTGCTTTTCGACCTTGAAAAGGCCTTCGATAAAGTCTGGCACGAAGCAATCATACACAAACTCCTCTCATTTCGCATTCCTATCTGCTACCTCCGTTTCATATTCAACTTTCTCATTAACCGACTCTCCTACATCAACATAAATTCCACGCTCTCTCATCCCATCTTCCTCCACACAGAAGTTCCTCAAGGCTCTGCATTATCACCCCTTCTATATTTACTATTTGTCTCTGATATGCCTACTTTACCTGAAAATGTTTAACTTTTCCAGTACTCTGATGACACAGCATTTCTTGCCCAAGCCAAAACCATCCAGCAGATCAATTTCGCTTTAAATTCAGCAATAGTACGTTTTACAGACTATTGCGATAAGTGGAGACTCAAAATCAATCCAAATAAGACTCAAACCATCGTTTTCATCCCACCAAATCGCCGTACGCGTGTCCATCGAAATCCTAATCGCTTATCCATCACCATCCACAATACGCCAATTCAACCTACCAAAACTGTCACATATCTCGGAATCATCTTTGACCACCACCTGACATGGCGACCACACTTAAGTCATATCGCATCCAAAGCATACAATAGGCTTAATCTTCTGAAACGGTTAACCGGCACCACTTGGGGTCTACAATCGCAAACTGTACTTAACACTTATAAAGCGTTCCTACGGCCCGTACTCACCTATGGCTTCACCGCCTGGATTTCAGCAGCCTTATTCTTCTACCACAAAGTGAAAGTACTAGAACGACACGCACTACGAACAGCATTCCTCATCAGATTACCGAGCCCAACAGCAGAACTATATGACCGTACTCCATTCTCACATATCCTTTATCACCTTGAACAGCTCCGACTGAAGTACATACGTCAACGCTTCGAATCTCATCGCCCATTAGTTTTCGAAACACTACACGATATAGTCGCAGTACAACCAACAACAACCTTCGTCCATACGCCTATCTCCCTTCTTTTTTCCCTCTATCATCACACCATTCCTCCGGATCATCCTGATCATGACATTCTTCTCAACTTTCATCTCCCAGACACCCCCGCATTTATAGCACCATCATAGCTTGCACATAATATTCATCTACTAACAGGGTCCATACTGTCTCTCATCAGTTCAGAGTAATCCCTGAACAGAAGATAACCCAGCACTTGTCTCACTAACAAAACCCACGTGTTGTGACGTCAAAGAGCACTTCATCTCCATCATCATCTACCTCCGTCAACCAAAAGTATGATTATGAGATAGACTCATAATGTCCAGATTATTGGAATTGAAAAAAATAAAGAAAATAAAATGAAACCACTTTGCCCATCCACAAATCCTTGCAAACTCCTTCTACTCTTAATATCCTCTTCCCAATAGAGGGCGTACCCCTCTGCACGGATCCTAGCTGCGGCTTGGAATTTAAAAAAAATGACGGGAACAGCATATATAGGAAGGTATATTTTTAATCCTCTATTTAAACAAATATTTTTTTCATTGTCGCCTTGCGTTTATCTTCATCTAGTTAGACGTAGTGGAGAGCTTGCTTTGGTTCTTGAAGTTGCTGAAAAGCACTGACAAGATCATTGTTTGGGTATTCTGCTACATTCAGGTATACGTCCCACTACGTGCAGTAGCTTTGGGACACGCCTTTGCTTTAGGTATTGTCTTCTTTTACGTACAGGAACCGGAACACTGACACTGTTCCAGAGTCTTTATATTAATCTACAGCACAGCGACGACAGAGTTAGCTACAAAGGGCAAATTATTTAAATATATATACATATAAATATACGAAACGTTTGACCAAGAAGGCACGGTTATAACATGTCTGAGAACGGATTGTTGTATATTGTGTTTTCCATTTCACCGTCAATTTATCAATGAAGAAACATAATGAATTATGCATTTCATTAACTCAGACATGGAATGTGGTGACATTGACAGTCTTTACGTTACAAAATGACTTTGTAACGCCCCAGGCAACCCTGACGGCAGTCAGAACGTGTAATTCGGACACGCCACCAATAAGCGTGGAAACCCTAGCCTGGAAACCACCCCGACTGGTAGACGTCACCGTAATATCCTCCGACCCAGCATTTACCTGAGTTACAAGTTTTGCCACAAACGAGGGCGGAATAAGATAAAATATAATCCGACTTCAATAAATAAAATTAAATAAAATATAGATCTATTCAGCAGAAGCTGAGACGAATGATCGAGTGAGCGAAGGCAGGTCGAATGAGACACTACCCCAAATCGGACTAACGTTCGCTCAAATCACTTCGGACCAACGAAAAGCATGCATGGTAAACAGGAATGGGAAAAAGACAAGGAAAGGTCAATTGAAGTTGGCAGAATCAGCCCACAAATCACTATTCCCTGTGGTTGCCAGCACGCTTACTAATGTAAATGAAATAGCTAAATAATATAGAACATTAAATTCAATACAGTTATGTCTTTGGAAATATGACG
>JAGDQP010019797.1:3655-18464 GCA_022664845.1 Lepisma saccharinum | reverse complement strand
ACTTGTTTCGGTGCCTTACTTATTTTTATGTCACGGGCCGCTACTGCGTTACACTCCTCACTCACCACAACAAGAAGGGAGGATAAGACTGCATAAGTGCATATTCCTGAAAATACACTTGTTCACAGTGTTCGATTGTTATAAACTATGAAGAGGGGATTCTAAGACCAGTAGTAGTTGCTTATAAGTTTCAATCTACTACCTGTTATGGTATAGATACAAAGATTTTGTCCCTGGTTAAGGGGTGTGCACTCTTAAATTTTTCACTCCCGCGACGTTTCAATTTTTACCATATGTCATACCAATAACTGTGAAGTGAGGAATAGGCATAAAACAAAATTGTTAATTGGAACACTTTTTCTTCCAAAAAGCATTACCGGAACGACATTCCAGCTCGTTTCGGTACCAGCACACCTCTGCCCTGGTTGGGATGATATTCAGAGTTAACGACGAGGGATGAAATCATCACGAACCAGGGAATATCCCTGGTATCCCCCCACCGACAAATCGAACACTGCTTGTTCACTAAGAGAAGTAGGGTGAACAATTTAGATTTGTCTGTAAATAAGATTCACACTACCGGGAAGGATTTCCTGCGTCACCTAGAGGAACAGGGAAGACGAATACTTACAAGTATATAAACTTAATTTTTATACGGGCTCAGTCTTGTAACTTGGACTTCGGCCTGTCACGATTCACCCTTTACGCATTAAAATCCACACCCATGCCCCTGCCGGGACTCGAACCCGTGACCTTCGAGCTTTTGGCCTACCGTCGTAGACCGCACGGCTACCCGGCCGGGACTAACAAGTACATGTTCCTCAAATTCTGAAGGAAATCCTCATTCACTACATGAAGAGACAAAGATATCTATTTGGACATTCTATTGAAAACAGAAGGGCAGTTTTTTTTAGATATTTCCTCTGTTATACCACACAAACACCGGAATAGTATCTGAACTAATAGTATCGTCGCTCCCCGTGGAAAGGTCATCCGTCAGACAGGGACGTACACAGAGGGGAGGGGGTCCATAGTCCGTACCCCCCAAACAATCAGATTTTTTTCTGAAATTTGTATAATTTTTGGCATAATTACATGCATTTTACGTAAATTTCACATTCAGAAAGACCTTCGAACCCCCCCCCCCCAAATCAACTTGTGGGTACGTGCCTGCTCAGACGTAACGAACTTAAATGAATATTGTCCAACACTTAAACAAAATGTTTAAATGAACAAATTTGACGTGTTTAAAATAAAAAGTTTCACGTACAAATGCAGTTTGAAGCAGAACGTTAACCACAATATGCTAATCAGATGAAATAACTACTTTTCAAAATATTTTAAATTGACATAGGTTTATTTTTATTATTTGAATCATTAGATATCATGAAGCGCAAAAAAATATTGACCAGTAATTCCGAGAGACGCCTTCCTGTGAGGGTGTCACCCCTAAATTATCGACAACAACCCCCAACTTTAATATTCTTGCGGTGACAAATCAATAGACACCGTGTAAAACTCCATTTACACCCTCCCAATTTTGACTTTACACCACACCCTCAAACTAAAAATCCTGGCGGAAACCCTGAAATTAATGATCTGGGATTTATAAAATAATGACAATACTGATGTTAGAATAGCACTGTACTATTACAAAAGTGACTATTCTGCACTGCAAGTCAGAAGCCCGTAGTACTACGAGATCATGAGAAAAAATACGTGGAGTAAAAATTTCACTAATATAGGCCTAATAAATGCGTGCATAGAATAAAATAACCCATATCTCATTTCTATTACAAAAAATATACGAATTTTTAAAGATCCATGTCCGGGCACATGGCCCTCTTGCGCTATTGCCTGCGGACGCCCAACAAAATTCTCTAATATTTTCTTGTCATTACCGTATGCTCTGTATTTCTGAATTCAAAGTATAATGCTCAACAGGTGGCGCCAAAAATGAATTTTCTGTATTTAAATTTTCTATCACCTTTTTCCCCAGCCGGATAGTTCAGAGACACGAGAAAAATAATGCAATAGGGGAGGAAGAAGCTATTATAACAGTTTGTAATATATGTTGCAGCAAAGCCAAACAATAATGTATTATATTGTGTATTCTTTAACGCATAAGTTGAAACACACCGCTTAAATCCTCTATGGGTGAAACTAGACTGTAACCTTGACTGAAAATAGTGCCCATAAAATTATCATCGGCGAAATAAGGCGGTAAATTAAATAAACTGTCAATGAACTGTACTTATCAATGAAAAGAGCTGTCGACAAAGTGGCTTGACGACGAGACGTACCTGTCGACGAAATGAACTGTTGACAAAGTGGCTTGTCGACGAAGTCAGCTGTCGACAAAGTGGCTTGTCGGCGAAACGTACCTGTCGACGAAGTGGTGTCGACAAAGTAATCTGTCGACAAGGTAGTCGAGTGGATTGGTGCGCTAGTCCATTTACTCCAAGATCGTGGGCTTGAATCCCGCCCTGGACATGGATCTTTGTGTATGTGCTTTTAAACTTAGTTCTAAGGGTATCCGTCCATACAGTTGAGTCAAGGAGAATCTGTGAAACCGGTTTAGTGCAGATATTAAGAAATGGTAGAATGTTCACCTTTGGTGCTTGGAATAGTCGGCTCGATCTCAACATCATCCATCCCAATCCACCTGGCCGGAGTCTGAGCCTCACCTCCACAAATCCTCGACAGTACCTCCTCGCAACGTTGAACTTTTTACGGTCAAAAATTGATAGATACCGTGCAAAACAACACTTACACTCTCCCAATATTGACTTTACACATCCCAAATTTACAGTTTTATAGAATCCCTGCCTCTAGTGGAGTATTTTATAACTCTTTGATCCACACACACACAAGCCGTAGCGTAGAGAAATAATAATAATTATAAATAAATAAAAATGTAAAGCTTAAGTGCAACTTTTGTTTTTTTTACAGTCCGCCTGTAGTAATAACTAAAACCTGTTTTATTTTCTTTAAAGATGAGATTCGGAATACGTAGTGAAGGAGCAGAAATAATTTAGGAATACTATCAAAATACATAGCAAAACAAAATATAAGCGTGAATAGTGTCGCCATAATAATATTTAGGGGTTAAAATAAGAGGTAGAAGTATATTTCATTGAGAAGAAACCTAGGTAAAAACTTTCAAAAACAAAGAGTTGGACAAGGTTGATTAAACATTTTGAATAATACGAGCACGAAGGAACTAATCTTTATTTAAACGAATCTCTTGATTTTGTCACCGAGGACATGTGCCTTTTCTTAATATGATAACGAAAAAAAATATATATTATTTAGAATTTGCTTACATGTAAAATGTTTATTTGTTTCAGTTTTATAATCTTTGTATATTTTGTTATCAATATTTTTCGAATTGTTTAACCTAGTTAGATTATAATATTGTATGTTTTCTGTTGTAATTTTTAGGGTGATCCGTGGAATTTCATTTCATTCTATTTTGTATTTAGATGGGTTGGCGGCAACGGCTGAGTCTTTTGTCAACGAAAGGGTGCTTTCCTTGCCTATGGGAATGATATTGGAAGTCACATTCTGCCGCTTTTTCCAACGGGCAGCGCTTCATTGTCTTATTCAAACCGGCGGCGGCCTACCCATATAATAGGGGGAGTCGGCACCTTGAAAGATAATAGTGACCCAGACCTCGGCCTGTTGTAGAGATTAAGACGAGAGAGGTCTCCCTTTTTCTTCCATGACTGGAGAAAGTAAGGGAACAGATGTAGTAAAATCTGGAATGAAGCAGGCCCCACACGGAGTGGGTCCTGTGGCAGTTTGAGTCAGGTTTAATTTAAAACATTAAAGACTGCAAGCAAAGCAACTATGATGCTAAAAACGCATTTTTTCCGGAGGGAACAAGTCAGATGTACGTAATACATGAGTAATTTGTCATTGCAGAGTGGTCTTTTGATGCTCGGCTGTAGAGCTAAGATGGAAGGTTATTTCTGTCAATCCGAACACTTGTCGGGAGTCATTCGACTCCCGATTTGCGAACTGGAAAGGCTCTGTTCCTTATGTATTGCATAGATCTGCCAAATGAAATCTGCCTATTTGTTCCACGGGGGAGAACTTTAAGTTACAGTCAAAATAAATCCTTATTTGAGCCGAGGATGTTCGTCTGCTTAAAAAACATGATAGAAACGGATGTGTAATCTAGGGAGGGCCGTTTTCGTGGGATCTGACCCTCAGTTTCACTGAAATTCAATTTTTGTAAGGAAGAGACTAGGCCCTGGATACGAGAGTGTAAGCCTCGCTCAGCAACCCCGGTGTGTGGAGTGAACAGACGGAAAGAAGTGACAAGTAATTTCTGATTCTTGTACATGCCCATTTGCGTTAAAGTACGTGCAACAGAGTCCATGGACGAATCACGTGATACCCCCAGAACCAGTTTTATATTGAGGGGATAATAACACTATCAGCAGAACCTACTTCAAAGCACAAGTGTCAATCAAGCTATCAATTTACAATGTGCTTCAGCGTAACTGGAATCTAGTTTAATTAACGTGCCTTAAAGAAAAGCCGTTTCACCTGTGAGCAGTTTTTCTGGTAATACTGGGAACAGCATATAAGTCTATTAGCCCCTCCGTAAAACCAAATAGAACTTAGTATCTTAATGGCAGTCTTGAATCTTTCGTCAACACGTTAATATCGTAAACAGTCCTCGTTAATAGTTTGTTACAAGTGAAAGTGTTCCGTTTTAAATAACCGTTTTGACTTTGTGTTATCAATCGAAATTGAACTTCTAAGTGTGTTGAAGGTCCTTTCTAATATAAACTCTAGTAGACATATCGTTCATCGCAAAATGAAGAAAAGGAAAAGACATTTTAACGTTATGTAGCAAGATTCGTCGCAGTGCCGAGTTAAAGAACTAAAGAGACATGGACCCTTACATAAGTGATTATCTCGGTCTTCGTGTTTTCAGTTCAGTGACTCAACATCACTCTAATCAAATTTAGTAATAAAGATCGTTTCATAGAATATGTTTATGTTTGCTCATATTCTTTAATCAATTGGTAGAATATTCCAAGTTTTCATATATTCCATATTATTCATTATTATTTTATTATTCAAATATATCACTGCTATTTGTTTCTACTTCATTATATTCAATAAACAGTAAAACACAGTTTAGTTCCCGCTCATTATCCAGAGCTGAACAGCATCCTCTCGTTAGTAGGAAACGTGCTATTTTCTATGTGTATCATAGGCAACAGGTAAACTTCTTTGTTTACATAAATGTAGAAGAAGCGTACAAGTAGTGATCATGTTCGTACGGACAACAAATATACAGTATATTACAATGTTATAGAAATGCTTGTACAAATCTTAACATTTTCTATTAATACAGTGTTGGTCTATCTTTATCACGCAATATAGCTTGCATTCTGGACGGAATACACCGATGCCAGTCCTGGATGGTGGCGAGTGGAGTTTGAAGCCATTCTTCATGTAGCACTTCTTCCTTCTTAGGTATGGACGTAGGAGGTAGAAATGAACGCCGAACGCTAGTTTCCAAGACAGGGACTCGATGATTTTCAGTTCTGGGGAGTGCGTGGGCCAAGAAAGATATTAAACCTCATCACTGCGCTCATGAAACCACTGTTCAACAGGGCCAGTAGTGTGAATGAGGACATAATCAGCCTGAAATATAGCATTCCCATCTGGAATAAGAAATTTGCATTTTTGAGTGGACCTGGTCATTGGTTACTAGGGATGGTCAAGAAATCCGGATATTCGGATGACACATTATCCGGTATCCATTTTTAAAAAGACACATAATCCGAATGATGGGTAATATCCGGATGGCGTATATTCCGATGACGGATAATACATTCTGTCAAGAAAGTACCGACAATTGTACATTTACAAAGCCCACTTAAAGGGAGCATTGAAATTGTTCTTGTCGCTACGTTACACAACTGCCCTCTATGCTCACGCGGAGTTTGAGCGCCATCTGTCATTTACTTTGCTTACAGTGCTCCATTTGTCAGTTCATCTCAAGTGTGTGTGTGCGATGTTTACAATGGATAAAAATATTGAACAAAGAATCTGTCTCAAATTTTGCATTGCAAATGGAATTTCGTGTGCCGAAGCGCTGAAAATGTTACATAAGGCTTACGGTGAGTCGACTTATCAAAAACATGTGCATATGAGTGGTACAGTGCATTCAAAAGCGGTCGAGATGTGGTGGAAGAGTTGCTTCGCTCAGGTCGATCATCAACGTCTTCAACTGAACTTAAAATCGCTAAAGTAAAGGAAATGGTGACTGAAAATCGTCGTTTAAGTCTAAGAGAGATAGCCGCTGAAATTTCTGTTTCTCACGAATCAATTCGTACCATTTTAAAAGACTGTTTGGGCATGAAACGCGTTGCCGCTCGACTAGTGCCGAAAGACCTGAATTTTCTGCAAAAACTCAATCGTGTAAGGGTCGCTGAAGACATGCTAGAACGAATCAACAAGCTTCGGAATGGCGCCTTCCAACTGAGCCGAAACCGAAAAAAGCACGTCAAAGTCGATCAAAAGTGAAGGTGATGTTGACAGTTTTTTCTTCGATTATCACGGTGTTGTGCACTCGGAATTCTTGCCATAAGGTGAGATAGTAAATAAAGAATATTATCTTAGCGTTATGCGGCGTTTGAGAGAGGAAATTCGTCGAAAAACACCAGATTTGTGAAAAGAAAACTCATGGATTTTGCACCACGATAACGCACCATCTCACAAGGCTATCATTGTGAACGAATTTCTGGCCAAAAACTCAACAAATCTTATCGAACAACCACCGTATTCCCCTGATCTGGCTCCTGCCGACATTTTTCTCTTTCCAAAACGGAAAATGCGTTTAAAAATTGTTTTGATGATTGGATTATTCGTTGGCATAAGTGTTTTATTTCGGAAGGGACCTACTTTGAAGGCGATACAATAAATTTGGATGAATAATGCATATTTTGTGTTTTATTGACCAATTCCCGGTACTTTCTTGACAGAATGTATGCGGATAACAGATATTCGGATGACGGATAATATATGGATGCCAGATATTCGGATGACGGATAATATCCTGATGGCGGATAATATGTGGATGGCAGATATTCGGAAAACGAATAATATGAGGATGACATATATTCAAATGAGAGATTCAGATAAATTATGCATGATGTGTAAATTGTGGATGACGGATCACGAATAAAATCCCAAACTCACTTGCAGATAAACTCCGGATAAATTTAGCAAGTAGTCTAGGATATCGTAAACAGATTTTCCTGGTAAATGCATTGCTGACTGCTATAGAGCGGACGATATGGTGCGAATATCCGAGCTACGCAATGAGGGAGAGACGTTCTTTTCGTTTTAAGCTACTCGCTTTGACCAGATTATCTGGGAGGAGTCTTACTTCCTTGTAATCCAGGAGTCTGAGTTCGATAGCCGGTTAAAGCACCATTGATTCAGGGCACGTTCATTCCTTAGGACGTATTTTCATATAAGGTAATGGCAAACCACCTTCGGTTCCCTGTTGCCCTGACGTTTGTGTCATAGACTTACCTGTGGGCATAAAACCCATCATAATCATGTTTGGCATGATATACTATGAATTGAAACGGTCTATGGAAGGTTGTAAATCTTGTAACTTGAATCAGTTATTAATATTCAAGAAATTTGATGTACCATTTATTTTCTAATATGAAGTATTATCGACGGCAGTTATTTGAAAACAATTTTCTTTCTTTCCACAGTAACCGGAACGATTTTACTCCCTTGCCGGTAACTGGGGAGTGTAAGTTCAACCCCTGTTTTAAGTGTTTTTTTTTTTTCAGTTCTACCAGCAGAATGTCATAATTTATTTTTATTTTCTGGGTAGAACAGTCACAGCTGTGATCTAAGTCCGTTATGTAAAGGATAAGGTCGCTCAACAAACACACTTCGGAAGTCAAAGACTGGGTTGGTAGCAGTCAGGGATTTAGTGTAGACACTATCTCGGCTTTCGGTTGCTGAAGATAGATAAACTCTCGGAAACTTCAATCTGGATGGTTGCCAGGAGGACTGGAATCTACGTACCTCTCTAGTGACGTTCCACAAACGGTGACCATAATCACATCATCCGTGATTTGCTAATCATGAAAGTGGAAGTATTTATATAAATTAATCCAATCCATAAGATCCATGTCCTCAGATATTCTGATTATACTCAGCATACTCAATTCGCTCGCAGTTAATGTTAATTGTAAATAAGGAAGCCCACTTTTTAAAAACTAATATTTGCTTTTGATTTTACAGTTCTTTAAATTATCTATAGTTTTAACGTTTTCTGTATTAACGGCACTCGTCTATCGAAAATGTCTCGAAAACATTATTTTGTAGAGATGTTGGCTTAGCATTTGAAAGGTCTTGGTTTAATCCGAGAAGCCAACTATCCTGATATTTTTCCCGGGGTTATTCCTCATTCACACCGGGCAAATACCTGGATAGTAATTTCAAATTATACCCTAGCCGACTTTTTCCAGCATCCTTTCCTCTCTCCTATCCCGGCCTGAGCCTTAGAGGTCTAAAGGTCAAAAATTAATTTCAAAAGCACATTCAGTGATTCTAAAATATTGCAACCATATTTATAAAACTTCTTTGAGCTGGTGCAACCGGGTCAAAATGTCAATGCCCACCACTACCAGCAACAACTTATCAACGTGCACCGTGCTCTGCGTGAAAAAAGGCCGGAGTATCAACAAAGTCATGACAAGCTGATATTCCTCCACGACAACGCCCCATCGCACATGTCAAGAGTGGTCCAAAACTACTTGGAGACATTTAAATGGGAGGTGCTACCCCATCCCGCTTATTCACCAGACCTGGCCCCTACAGACTACCTGTTTGCGTCGATGGTCCACGCCTTCGCTAAGCAGCACTTCGATTCGTATGTAGACATCCGTAAATGGCTTGATGAGTGTTTTGCCTCGAGAGAGCAGGATTTTTTTTGGCGTGGTATTCACAAATTGCCCGAGAGGTGGGCAAAATGTGTAGCTAGCGAGGGAAAGTACTTTGAATGACTTGCTTTGTGCTTTCTATGAACAAACCATGTGTTTTGCCGACTACAAAACAGCAGATTTAAGCTTATACACCTGGTATATCAGGTAGTTTCGAGATTCGGAACGATTTGAAACAAGGTGATGCTTTATAACCACTACTGTTTAATTTTGTGTTAGAATATATCAAATTAAAAAAGGCAAAAAGGGGCCAACATTGAACGGCTGAAATCAATTGTTCGTGTACGCGGATGATGTAGATTTAATAGGGGAGCATATAGATGTACTGCAAAGTAACACCGAAGTCTTAGTAGAATCTTGGGATAAGATAGGTTTAGAGGTAAACATTGAGAAAACAAAATACATGATAACAAGCCGAAACATTGAGAATGAAGTAAATATATATACATAACAATTAAGAATGTTGACATAGAGAAAATAAACAAATTGAAATGGTTGGAAGCATATGTAACAATGAAAACAAAGAAATAAAAATAAATAAAAAGTCGCATAGTATCGGGAAACGTATGTTTTTATTCCGTTCGGAAACTCCTGACTTCGCGATTTATATTAAGAAAGGTGAAATTGAAATTATACATAAGAGTTATTCCGCCGGTAATACTTTAGGATTCCGAAAGTTGGAGTACGAGTATATATTGCGTGTCTTCAACACAACGTTTCGACTAGGCTTGTAGCCATTATCAAGTGTACTCTTAACAGAATTACTTTTCTTTATAACACTTGATAATGGCTACAGGCGTAGTCGAAACGTTGTGCTGTGCGTTTAATATGTGTATTTAATACGTGAGTTTAGTAATAAATTGTGTTTCAAACATCGGGCCGTGCAGTTTTGATTTTTTTTCAAGATATGAGAAAGATATACGGACCAAAACAGGACGAGATGACCGGAGATTGGAGTAGAGTGCATAATGAAGAACTCCACGGACTGTACGACTCACCTGATGTTGTAAGAATAATGAAATCATGACGACTGAGTTGGGCAGGCCATGTAGCTACGATGGGAGAAAACGAAGATTATATTCCATCGTGGCTGGATAGCCGGAGGGAAAGAGGCCTTTGGGAAGGCCGAGACTACGTTGAGACGACAATATCTGAAGGGACCTTCGAGAAGTAGGTGTTTGTGATGAAAAGTGGCTTGATCTTGCCCAGGAATCCAATGGCTAACGTGTGTTACTACGACGATGATATTGTAAGCAGTGTGCGAATTAAGGAATTTTTACAGGGAGGGATGAAATGTTGTTGATAAGATAATAACATTATGAATCTAATATTATACATTATTCATATGTGCACATGCAGACT
Organism: Lepisma saccharinum; assembly: GCA_022664845.1. NCBI lineage: Eukaryota > Metazoa > Arthropoda > Insecta > Zygentoma > Lepismatidae > Lepisma > Lepisma saccharinum. The sequence continues at coordinate 8,100 of JAGDQP010019797.1, read as the reverse complement.
TACAGGGGATATTTCTCCCTCATCTCCCTCGTTAATTCGCACACTGACAGTAAACCATAGAATAAGTAGTAAATGTGATAGTATAGTGGACTTCCTTTTTATATCAGATCGCTACGGAAGATATCGCAGGTTCGAAATTCAAATGCTACCGAAAACAACCATTGAGAGACCTTCATGGAAATACCTAATTGTGTTAGTACGTTGAAAGTTTCTGTTCTTTATAATTAACAGTTTATTTCGTATTGCTTTCGCTTTATTAAGTGTTAATAAGAATAGCGAGTTACCCAATTCCTGGAAGTCCCACAGTTCCCTTCCCCTCTTTCAGCTTTAAATATACAAACACAAAACCCCTAAATGCAGTCTTTTCTTCGCACAAAATGCGACAAAAAGCGTAAAATAACTTATATATGTGGTCTCCTAAGTTTATTCTTACACCGCACTTTTGAAAATCATATGTCTATAAAATAAGCCGCAAGCAGAGAAGGGATTTACAAATTTAAAACTAAGCACAGATTTGATAGTTTCTTGATGTGGATTGTGAAGCATTTTATATTGACGTTTCAACCCCTTCCAGCCACTGTCTATTGTTCAAAACAGCGGAGTTTTCAAACGACTCTTCAAACTCGAGTAGACATAAAGGTCAGTCAGTATGTCGCATCGCTGCTTCGTGAATCCGTGTTTGTGATATGATCGGGGATGAAACCTATTCAATGTGGATTAAAAATTTATTTAGTCATATACTTAGCTCCGATCCAGTCGCTAATGTTTCGTACTTCGGACCAGCAATGCTTATTTATTTATTTATTTACTCGCCTATCACAGAGCAATTGCTCCAATGAAGATAGGTGTTACCTAGTACAATCAATGTTTTAAACAATATACATTTTACAATTCTAGGGTATAATATATATGCTGAAAACATAAGCAACTTTGCCTAGAATACAATACAATTATACACAATATACTCACACAGACAAAACTGGACTATATGTATTTCGTGAAAAAGAAGCAGAAGAAAAAGAGTATTAGAAAAGAGACAAGTTGTTCATAGGAGAATATATAAATATAGTATACATTTAACATAGATTATGAACTCATGATATTCTAGGAATTAAATGAATAATAAAGAATAAAAAAGACGGTATTAAACAAACATAATTAAGTTTCAAAACAAAGGATACAAATGGAAACTTCAACATTGTAATTGTTAACCTAATACTCATTTCATATTTCTACCATTGTTTTCTAAATGCAGAGGCAGGCGCATTCGAATCCCGCTACCGTTTATTCTGACTGAGATTTTCCATGCTTTTAATTAGCTCCACTAGATGAATACCGGGAAGATGGCTTAACAAAGGCTCTTTTCCCTACCTTTGTTGGAATAACCGAATAATTGCTTGAACATTCGAATATTCGTTTGCTCGCTAACAAACAGCTATATATCAGTTCATTTGTTTTTCGGATATCCGGTTAATCAGATCCGAATAATAAAACTATCAGTTTAATTACTCGAATAATAACCAGATAATCTTTACAGCCATTAATCTGATGACTGTTATCCGCATCATCAATACTATCAGTGAATATTACATGCACTTTATCCGGATTTTAATTTTAGCTTTCTGCATATTATCTGTTATCCGTAATCCGGTGTCATCCGAATATTATTCGACATCTGAATATTCGTAATCCGGATATTATCCGTCATTCGGATATCAGCCATCCGGATATTCGCCTTCGGGATATTATCCGAATATCTATCTATTATCCGGATATCCTAAATCCAGATGGATAGGAATCCGGTATCCGAATATTTTTTCATATCCCTAGTGGTTACCTAATAGTTCTCTATACACTGCTGCTGTAGCCGAAGGGGCTGCCGAAAACGATGATATAGCTTTCGAGACCGTAATAGAGCCGCCACCATGTTTGGCAGTCAGGCCGAAACAGTTCACATCGTATGCTTCCGAGGGTTTTCAGCAGACAAACACTCGTACAGTGGTGAGAAAGAGGGTAAAGGGTGACTCGTTTGACAACATGACACGTTGTAAGGGCTCCAATGTCCAGTTTTTGTGAGCATTGCATCATGCATTTAGCATTTGAGCATTCTTTGTTGTTATTATGGCCTTGGGATTTGAAACACTCCCATGGACACCAATTTTTTGCAGTTCTCGCCTCACTGTATTGGATGACACTGTGATGTGTAAGTTCCGTAGTCACTTTCTCGGTTGTAGTTTTCTTCTGCGACGTCACAGTCCGCTTCAAGGCCCGGCGAGCCCTATCCTGCAGATTCGGTTTTCGACCACTATTGTTCTTCGCCGACGCATTTTCTCCGTGCACTGTGTATGCGATCAGGACTTTCTTGTCTCTGCCTTGTGTTTCAACGCATAACGTCTCTGTTTTGCTCACAGATGCTCCAGCTAGACGAATAGCCACAATTAGATAATTTTCAAACTCCGTCAAGTTCGACATACTGGTTACTCACCACACCTGCACAACATCCACAATGCCTCACTCTACTATTAGCGGACAGTCTATCCTACCAACAGCAATCAAGAGACAGTTGATTTACGTAGAGATAAGTGTTACCAAGCACAGTTGCAATACGTTCGACATTTGACAAGTGTTTCCATTATTTTGTATAATACTAGTATATTCACTGAAGTGCGAAAATTCATGGGATAGCGGAAGGGAACTAGTTGACGCGCGAAGCGTTTACATTGTACTCAGTGTACTTCTTTGAGTGCATTATATGGCCATGTATTGTAGCGATGACAACCCGAAAGGACTTACCGACGTTTGAGCGCTGGATGGTGATTGGCACTAGACGAATGGAGTATGAGATTTTGGAAGTCGTCCGGATATTGAAATTTACTCCTTTCACAGAGTCAAGAGTGGACCGTGAGTACCGCAATGGGAGAAATTCGTCCCATCAGAAGAACGTAGTGACCGTTCACGGGTGCAAACGGCGACGTCTAGGCAGACTCGTCCAGACAAACAGACAAGCAACAGCGCGTGATATGACAGCAGGAATCAATGGAGGGTGTTCCAGGAACGTATATCAGGGGTCAGTCCAGCACAATTTGTTCTTCGTTGAGTATCACAGTTGAGGTACTACAAGTGTGCCGCTAGTAATCGATGGCGTCGACTCACATGGCCTCGAGAACACGCGAATTGGGTCTTAGAGGACTAGCAACGTGTAGTGTTTTTAGATGAGTCACGTTTCCAATTGGTACGCGCGGATGGTAGAGTTCGTGCTTGGCGCAGACCACACGAGGCTAAGGACCCACAAGGCGGTGTGCATTGTGCAATCTAGTGGTGGCTCGATCATGGCGTGGGACGTTTTTACCTTGATTGAGTTCTCTAGTCCGCTTGAACCGGAATTGACAGTTCAGCGCTATGATCAGCTGCTAGCCCTTTATGGACTTCGTGTACGCTGCCAAAATGGGATTTTCTAGGATTACAATGCGCCACGTCACCGGGCCGTAATCGTGCTTGACTGGTTTGAGAAACATTCTTTCAACCTCCAACGCATGATTTGGCCCCCCAGATTGTCGGACATTATATCTATTAGCCACATGTTGGATTTCATCGAACGGGATATTCGTGTCCAGGATCCTCCACCTGCAACAAGCACCGAATTGTGGACAGAAATTGGGACTCCATGCCTGCACATCCCTCTACTGGACTACCAGCGATTGGTCGCTTTCCTGCCACGTGCTTCACTCCCTCGTGCTCAAAGTGGTCCATGCGTTATTACATAGGCTCCCATGACTTTTGGCACATATATACTCTTCTACCCCATTTCAGGTTCTGGCATTATAGTTTTCGTGCCATCAATATTTGACCAGAAGTAGTTGAAATAGGCATTTCTGTTTTTGTCTTGTCAAGACGTTTCCAGCTATATATTTAACATATACGTACGATTATTCTCACCCTATTCCATACTTCTTGACTACAGTTTTCGTCCCGATAGTGTTTTACCGGAAGTATTAGAAATCGGCATTTCTGTTTTTCTTTTGTCAAGACTTTTCCGGCGATTTGTAGCATATATGCACGATCACTTTCACCCTGTTCCAGATTTTGACATTAATATGTTCGTGACGAAAGTACTTGTCCGGAATGATCGAAATCGACATTTCGGAGCTTCTCTTGTCAATACGTTTGACAAAACATATACAGTATATGAATGACCGCCCAGTTGGTCTATTGGTTACCGTTGCTGACTACGAATTAAAAGGTTCCGGGTTCGATTCACGGCGCTGACAAGTTTTTTTCGAGACGTGTGGGTCTGGAACGGTGGCCATCCATCCAGCAACGGTCACAGTGAGAGCTTAGGCTCTCCTCTCCCAACTTATCTGGAGAGGTTTCATCCAGTAGTGGATCGAATATGGCTGCGATATATATATATATATATATATATATATATATATATATATATATAT
>JAGDQP010019796.1:817-30296 GCA_022664845.1 Lepisma saccharinum | reverse complement strand
AAATATGGGATGGTGTGCACAAATTAGCACAAAATATGCACAAAATCATGGTGTTGTTTTGGTCTTAAAAGCTTGATGTAGTTGGGCCAACTTTACGTACCTGTGGTATAGTGCTGATCAGGATTCCAGAAGCTGAAGCAAAAGATCCAAAACTTTTCGATTCTCCTAAATACTTCGTTATTTTCTAGTTACATTTCAATTAGGTTACCTTTCGCACTTAGGCTCTTTACCCATGTTCCAATTATTTCCCTAATGCATGAATATTGAATACATGGATAAATGCTTTAGTTTTATTGAAACTAAAAAAAAAAAAAAGACGCCAAGGTCGGTCACAAGCCTGAGAAAAGTGAGATGGATGTTTTTCGTTGTCAAGTTGTCATGAGTAAAACATGAAAAAAAAATGGCACTGGTTGTTTCTTCCCTGTCCCGCTGGCGTCCCCCCACCTTTTTAGAGCTACTTTTAACCCTGTTTATACCCTTGCAGAATAGTGTCAAAATATCTCAGAGGAAAAATTTATCTCTAGTCTAATTGATGCTTTAGTTGGTGATTCTAATTTTATATTGTTCTAGAACACGAAGAGTGTGCTAAATAAATAATTTATTATCAAAGCCAAATAAATTAGTGCAATTAGAAACAGCGATCTGAGTGAGGGCTTGCAAAATTCGTAGATGTGAAATGAATTAGTTAGTAGGCCTATATAGTAGAGAAATTCAACATAGATCTAATTGCTTAAAATATCGTGATTACAACTACTGCATGCAGTTCACAAATTGGCAACATACCACAGTACTTATCTATAGTAGCTACCTCTGTTATATAGTGTTGAATGTATTTTAAATGGTGATTGTTTCCTAATTTCTGATGCGGAGAACACAAAATTCCTAATATCGGAAGAAGCTGCTCTCCGATAGTGATCATTATCGATCTAAGATAATCCGATAATCGGCCAATATCGGCAAAAATGTTTGCCATTCGTTATTGATCAATCTCAGCTCTGGAAGTAACACAGTGATTAGCAGTATAGTAGTATGTGTTTTAGTAATATTTCCACAGATCATTATGTCACTAAGCGCCACTGCGATAGAAAAATGTGTATCAGCGTTGTTTTTGCTGTAGTAATATTATACTAAGCACACTATCTCCTAATTTGTGAGCTTCCTTGGAACTTATAGAATGAGATATGAAAAGTGTAATACAGATGTCATTTTTTCCCAAATAGTGTCAGTGTATATGCAGTATCCCTACTCTAGTGAGAGTAGAGTTACCAACCGTCCGGTTTTTACCGAACATGTCCAGGTTTTTAAGCATTTTAATAGAGTCATGCCGTCATTTGGTATTTTCTTTAAAAAGACCGGCATTTTAATAATAAAATAAGCAAGACGTTATTACATCTGGGCTTGCGTTGTTTGTGTTATTTGCGGTAAACTCGATGGTCACGAGTGGACATTTGTCACTATTTAATAACTGCTAGGATGCGTGGCTGGTATATTACTGTCGATATATCGCACTCGATTATTTTAATTAAAACAGGTTGACAAGGCTTAGCTTTATTGTAAACACGCACACCAAACGTTAGAGTTTCGATGTCCTAACATCACCTTCCTCAGACGAAACACTAATCAACACTCTCAACTCAAAATAAACACTAGAAGGCCAATAAATCCTTCTACGCCTTCCGCCAATCACATCCCACAAATCTTTTACTTTCCAAAACTAAACAGATTTTAAACAATCACAGTCCTTCGCTCACAGGCCACACCGCTAGTCAATAAGAACGCTATAACAAACTTGTAGAAGTAAACAAGGAAACTGAATCGAGGCGCAAAAAATATTTTAGATAAATAAATACGTAATAAATAAATAATTAAATAATAAATATAAACTTACTAAATAAATAAGCCACGAATAAATAAATAATAAAAAGAAAAACTAAAAAAAAAAAAACACTAAAAAAGGGCTACAGAACAACAGTCTTTATTTTCTGAAATACTTTTCTCTTTCCAGAATATAAAGGTTGTTCTGTAGCCCCTTCATCTTTTATTAAGCTTGCTTTTTATTATTTATTTGCGGCTATTCATGTATTTTTTATTTTTTGTTTATAATTATTATTTAATTATTCATTAATTATTTATTTATCTAAAATATTTCTTGCAGCTCGATTCAGTTTTCTTTCTATGTAATTTGCTGTTATAAGTTTGTTATAGCGTTCTAGTTGACTATGGGGTGTGGTCTGTAAGCGAAAGACTGTGATTGGTTGAAGTTTGTTTAGTTTTGGAAAGTAAACTATTTCTGAGACCTGATTGGCACAAGAAGTACAAAGGATCTCTTGGCCTTCTGGTGTTTATTATGAATTGATGGTGCAGATTAGTGTTTCGTCTGAGGAAGATGTTGTTAGAACATTGAAACTATAACGTTTACTGTGTGTTTTGACAATAAAGCTAATTATAATAGCCTTGTCAGCCGGTTTTAATTAAATTAAGCATGGATACAAGACCTCAATATAATTAGTATATCGATGATTTTTGTAGAAGTGAACGAGATATACTTGCTGTGTTTTCTGTTTCTGTTCATACATTTCCTACCATGATTCTGCTAATTAAAATGTTCATTCCTGCAAATTCAGTGTGTCCGGCATTTTTTTAGAAAAATCCTGCTATTTTCGAAGTTTTGTCCTGCATTTGACAATTACCAGTGAGAGAAAGAGCTGTACATTCCAACGAACTTTATTCCTTATAGTCCTCGTTTTGTAATTGTTTCACTATATTGTCATTTAATCCATATTATAATACAATTATTGTACATTTGTTTCCTAGTGTTGTATTTTGGTACGGCTATTAAACGTTCAGCGTTAAGTACGTAATGGTATTACGTAGTTCGACACTACTGGAGAGTTTCTCGTCCGATTACTTACGTAGTAATCATCAAAAGACGAACAGTAACGCCAGCTATAGTAATCTTGCTCTCTGTGATTGTTTGGAAGTTACACAATATTGGGATAGCATTATCTTGGACTACTCCCCAAACAAAAATGTTACGTTTACGTTAGATTAAATTCAATGAAATCTGTGGTATAAGTAATAAACAAGATATATAGTTTGTAAAATATATTTAGCTAGGCCCAAAATTAACTTAAAACGTAAACGGCAAGGAAGCAGGCTGAGGAACAACCTTAAAAAATTAATTTAATTGAAACTATAATTTACTTACCTCTGTTTGATTCACGCAATTATTTTCTTCAGGTGAAAATGCATAATCTCGAGGACATGTTATAACAACTGGAATTAATACTTTTCTACTATTTAAGAAGCAAACCATAAACTGGTGACAGTCAGTGGGATCAGGAGCAATTCCTTCTTTGGTACATTTTCGTCTTTTTCTGCAATAAATAAATATTTTTCTGCAATAAATAGCCTTGATTTTTTGTGTTTTTTTTTCTACTTTAACTTAGATTATTGAAAAATAAAGTACAAGATATTCTTTCAAGTTCCCTGAAGAGATCTTATTACCCTCATTTGATTACCAGGGTACAATGCGAGAAATGGAGTGTTACTAACATTATTGTATTCGGGTATCTGGTGTACTATCTGAACATCCATCGAGTACACTAGAAATACATATAGTACTAGTGGGTAATAAGGGCGTAATAATAAATTAGTTAATGATACTTGAGTACTCCAGAAGCACTTGTGGAAATTAGTTAAAATATACAGACAACTGAATAACTTAGTTAAATGTTAATGGAAAGCAAGTCTTTTATTTGTAGGGGAACTGTTAAACTTCTAAGCCATCAGTAACGCGAGCAAGTTTTGTACATTCGCAGGGTTTAGATGTGTTATCAACTTGAAACAAGGTTAAATTAATTAAAGTGTTGAAACTTATCTACGTTAAATCTAATACCCTCCTCCTCCTCCCAAGGGTGCCGATCCCTGGGAGTCTTTTGGGGGCCCTGGCCCTCCAAAGTTGAAGCGGGTCCCCTACTGTGAAGGGCTCCCAAATGATAAGGTGAAGTCGGTTCTCCTTTTTCTATAGTACATGGTCATTCGTTTTCCCTTTCTACTAAGCTTATCTCCCTTTGGCAAATCTATTTAATTGATAAATTCCTCCCCGAAACTCTTGTTCTACAGTACTTATATAAATTACATAACGTATAATACCCCTCTCCTGGCTAAAGGAGTTAATTCGTGCATTGCTTGTGTTGTTTCTGGAGTTTCGTGCATAACATCGATAAAGACAATTTAGTAAGAAAAGAAAAGAAAGAATGAAAGCAAAAATGAAAACGTATTTTCTGTCGCTTAACGCTCGGAACGCCAAGATCGGGTCATAAATGACCCATACAGTCAAATCATTATTTTTGTGCATTAGTCATTAAATGGAAGAGTGAAATTCTGTGTATTCTTCACGAACGTGTCCAAAAATCTTATGGTAGAAAATGCCGTTAAGCCCATGTATTTATTGTGTAATAATTTAAGAAAATCAAGCATGAGTCAATTTGACCCAATCTTGGCGTTTTGTGTAACTATTTTAAAAATTTCATTTTATATTTAAATAACAAGTTGTCGGTTCTAATGATCAAACGCTTGTTTCCAAACGACCTACACTTTATAACTTCTCAATCAAGAAGCGAAGAAACAATGTGGACGATGCTGCTTGTGTAGTGGTAAAGACAAGTACTCCGCATACTGTACGCAATGTAATCGCTTCATTTGCAAGAATCACAATACAACAGATACGGTGTGCTTTACATGTGAGACTGAGAGAGTAAGGTAGTTTGATTCTGGTAATTTTATGTGTAGTACTTTATATGTGCAACTGAGTAAGAGACTCATGGTACCTTTATTTTCGTGCAACCATGAAAATGGTTACAAGGTTAATATGATGTATTAATTTTTTTGTATTTTTCTTTATTTTGTAGTATTTACTTGAAAAAATAAAATACAATAAATAAATACAATAAATAAATACAATACAATGCAATAAATACAATACAATGAATATACCCATACTCTAAAATACCTTGATTTTGAACAATAACTTTATTTGATACGATGAAAACGACTCATCTTGGTGTTCCGCGAGATGAAATTATCTTGGCGTTCCGAGGGTTAAGAATCATTCATCGTGATTTTGTCATATACAAACATAATTTAAGAAAAAGAAAAAAATATACAAGAAAAGTAAGCGACAAGAAGAACTCACATAAAAGTAGGAGTAGATTTGCACTAGGAAATATATCCGTCAAACTGCTGTTTGGATGCAATTATTGTTTACCGTTAATACCGTAATTTTGACTTTCTAATACAACATATAAATAGGGAAGCTATATACAGCGGGTAAGAAAAGTATTTGCACAATTTTAACAAAGAGGAAAAACAGACTGTATCACACGTAAAACATGGACCATTTCGAAATCTCTTGCCCTTTTCAGATAATTTGGATGCCTTAGATAGAATACTATAGAACTAACTACTACTTGATACACCTGTAAGGTAACAGACAACGGGAGAGTGAAGACTACGTAAATTCATCGCAAAACAGTATTTGGACAACCCAATACTTTTCTCGAAATAAGTGTTCTAGGTATCCTTTTGTGTACAAGACCAGTCTACGTAGTGTATTGAAGCAATCCACACCGCGTCAGGAAAGCCAAGCTTGTTTGCAAGCCATGCCTTACCGTTGGATACATTATGAAGGAAAATAAAACAGCAATTTTTGAGCAATAGAATCCATTCTGGCCAACCATGAAAACCAACTGCGCGGAATGAAACCTACATTCTTCATTCTGTGAATAGAACTCAAAAAATTAGTGCTAAAGGTTTGGCTACTTCACCCACCTAGGATATTACACCATAAACAATCCAAAACTCATTGAAAAAATTGGGATTTAGAAGATGTGTATTCAGAGTATGGCCACTCAATTAGTAATTACACAACCCCAAATCATAACAGACCCTCCAATATTTTTACCAATTGAAGCAATGTCCTGCTTTCTGAAAGCTTCATTCTTCTTTCGACACACGTCCTGATATCCATCACTACAATGCATCTTAGTCTCATCCTAGAAAAAAAACAAAACTTTTTTCCAAAATTCCAGGCACTCATATTTATATTTCTTGGGAAATTAAGATTTCTTCTTTTTGCTTTCTTCTTATACGTATGTGTGTTTTGTTTCTGGCTACACATCTTCTGAATCCCAATTTTCTTGTTCATTAACTGCATATCCTAGGCAAGTGAAGTAGCCAAATCTTTATCACTAATTCTTTGAGTTTTGTTCACGGAATGAAGAACGTAGGTTTCATTCCTGTCAGTTAGTTTCCTTAGTTGACCAGAACGAATCCCCAATAATTATTCTGTTTTATGTTTCTTTATGATGTATCTAACGCTAGAGCATGGATTTTTAACAAGCTTGGCTATGTCTCAGTACCTTCCGGACGTAATTTGAAATTAAAGTGAGCAGTTTCAATGTTGTTCAACTCACTTTGTTCCTCATGCTGCTCTTTATGCCTGACATGGTGGGGATTGCTTCAATACACCACGCAGAATGCTTTTGTACACAACAGAGTACCTAAAACATTTCTTTCGAGAGTAGTATGGGGTTGTCCAAATACATTTTTGCTATGAATTTACGCAGTCGTCATTCTTTCGTTGCCTGTTACCTTACAGGTGTATCAAGTAGTAGTTATTTCTATAGCATTCTATCTAACGTATCCAAATTATCATAAATGGACAAGAGATTTCGAAATGGGACACGTTTTGCGTGTGATATCTGTTTTTCCTCTTTGTTCAACTTGTCCACATATTTTTTTTTTCTCGCCGTAGCTGAGACAAAGCTACTTGAACCATGCCTGTCGAGATAGAGAACCGAGAATTAAAAGAAGAAAAACAATATTTGTCCCATAAAGCAGTAGCGCGGTGTAAGGGTGAGCCGGACAGAAATAGACATTTGGAAAAGCTGAATAACTCCTTTACAGAGACTAACATCAGTTTCTGTTATTTCCTAGGTTTATTTTCTAGTAACAGCAGAAACTTTGTTCTTATTAGTTAGAACATAATATGCTTTAGTGATTTTTTTTTAACGTTATACAAACATAGATAAATTCTGTAATAGCTGGGCCTGGGGAAGCCTTCATAATGACTATATGTATTATATTATATGTGTTTTTTTAATTAATATACAATATTTGGCAAAATCTGAATTGGATTTGTATCATATGTGCCTTCTTAGACCCTTATATGGCAACAAAAAATATGTGAATAAGTTAAACATAAATCGGCACCCTTGCCTCCTCCTTCAACGTAGTTAACTTCTATGTTGATACAGCGATCCCATCACTGCCACTATATTTCAAAAGTTATCCCCTGAAGGTCTTTAAGTTGTGTGTGCAACAATGTCTGCGATTCGTAGTGAAATTTCTTAAACGTGCCAAAATTACAATTTCGGCTATTTCTCATTTTGTAGAATTATGAAGGAACTGAATCTGAATGGCAAAGAGGATGTAGGTTTTCATTACCCTGTTAACATGCATTGGTCTGTATTGTTTCTGGTCAGTAACCAACAGCCAGACAGATGAAATCAGCAACGCTTTAACTATAATTTGTTACTTTGTCTAGTATAATTCGCATCTCGGACCATCCAATTTTACCTAAATCAAGATGCGCTTTGTTCCACTCAAACCGCACTCTTCTGTCCTTTCCCGAAGCTATCATCTTCTTCATGGACGTCTATTATGTGGTTTAGCCTTTGCAAATGATTTCTGATGGATCGTTAAAAACGAATTATAGTATTCGGATTAGTGATCTCACGAACAATGATATTGGTTGTCATCACTTTGGTATTGCTCCATGAGATACCGTATTGGTAGTAAACTTGACGAGTCAAAGTTGAACAAAGGTGTCCGATATAGAACTTCTTCACTATGTCTCACTGAACTTTCCATGGCTTTAGAAATTTGCTTGTCATCGATTTGAAGACGTTTAACTCCTGCTCCAGAGTACATCGGTTCCTACGGTATTGAGCCCTCTGCAGCTGGCCCGTGAAGTTTCGTGTTTCACGAAGGTTCGTCATCATGTTAAACAATGAAAAATCATTTGAAATGAAGAATAATGAGATTAACGAGGATGAAAATTCAACATATGCGGCTACGAGAAAGTCAATTATTGATAATGGATTCATTTTTTTTTAAAATGCTGTGTAATTTCCATGATTGAACCTCGGTGCCATGCATAATATCGTTGGTTATACACTTTTAAAAAAATATTTCAGACCAATTGATCAAAGTCAAAATAGAAGTTACAACCAGAAAGCCGGAAATTGCTAACCTCTCACAGTAGGTACAGTACTGTGACATGAGTATAGTCCGATCCACGCAAAAAGAACATGACAGACTATAAACACAATTTATAAACACCAAACTAGAGTCAGAAGAGTGGTGAGTATATTGTGACTTATACGTAAGTATAGCATGATATTTCTTTCAAGTTCGTATGTGAAACTATCGGTGCATTTAATAATATGCATGCCCTTAGAGATTCTATAAAGAAAGCAGAAGTGAAACAGTTGTCCTATCAGGTACCATGCTGTACTGTATGATCGATATAATAGGCTACCATCATCAGTCAACATGAAGCTCCTCGAGATTAAATGCTGTTTTAACTTAAAAATAGTGAACTACTATTGTTGTTCATGGTAATCATTGCCAGTGCACATTACTGTTTAACGTACCTGAATATTAATAATTCACTGAATCGATCATTCAATTTTGGACTGGCCTCTTTTCAGTACATAATGCCTTTACTTGAACCTGAACAGCTGTGCGGGGTTGGATTGAAGCATAGCAAAAGGTAGGAAAAAAAAGATTGAGGACGATCCAAAAAACGTAAACGTCCTCGTCATATTTCCTACTCCCGTGGGGGTTCATTGAAAGGGATGGCTCATAACTAGGGAATGTAATCCCGAATGGATTTTACAATCCCGGGATTTCGGGACTGGGTTCTCCAATCCCGGGATCGGGATCCCGATCTTTCAAGCTAAATATAATTTATTTTTCTGTCTCTTCTTTCACTTTTACCACAGCGTACTTACAAAACAGAGTTTATATGTGACGCATGGACAGATGAAAAATGGTTATGCACGTCCAATGAAAAATAATTAGAACGGAGAGAGAAGCTCTTCAGTAAGAAGAATGCACTTAAATGTACGAGCAACCTTATTAAAATTTAAAAATACAAATTTTCTTACATTTTTGTTGGAATTAACAAACACATGCCTACAATAAAAATGATTGTACTTTCTCAAAGAGCCTGAAGAGACTTGAAGAGATATGAAGAGATTTGAACCGAGGACGTCTGATTTTAGTATGTAGCTCCTATTTCCACGCATTATTCCATTACTGCCACTTCCTATAAATGCACAATTACTGTATATTTTGCCAGTATTGAATGATCGTTCCAGTTCGAAACTTAAACGAGAATGTTTGTCTTTATAAACGCAATTTAAAGTTACATTGTGTTATTTCTCTCTTTATTAGTGTGTATTTTAAATTATTTCTACTTTAGTGGGTGCAATGCTTATTATTATTATTTACTGAAGTTCTTTTCTATTTTTGGAGTTCATGCTTTTGGCCGATGAAGTAAGTTTCAGACATTCAAATTTATGATTGGTTACAATAATCTCGTGATGTAAAGAGTTCTGTTGCCTTATCCAGGATTGGAGAAGCATCTAAAACGTGTACATGGTTTCAAACTAGGGGCGTGTCTCTCCCTTCATAGATCCCTCCAATCACTGCATTTGTATATTCCCGAAGGAGCGAAAGGGGGAACAGATATTTCTTACTTGTCCTGAACTGATTAAACGCAACATTTCGTGTATGGTGTGTTGCCTACCTTCACTACTTTGCATTCCAGGAACTTCGTTCGCACAGTGTACCATCACGATTAGGTCACGACAATATAAGAAAACGTCAAAAATGGCGCCATCTTTAATCCGAAATGACTCCCCCCAAAAAACTATTTTCCAAACCACTGAAGCTAGAGAAACGAAATTTAGTATGAAGGTGCACCATCACGAGTAGGTTACAATAAATGTGGCAAGCCTTCCCTACAGGTTCGAAGTCCCTCGCAGTTTGAGGGGAAGATCTGCAACATGGAGGCGCAATACCCCGGAGAGCCTGTTAGAATAAAGGGAGCGCAGTGAAAAGTGTCGCTGTGTTTATGGTAGCAAAATAAATGGTAATTCTGCGGTACTACAGAAGTAATCTGAGGGAAATATTTTCGTTATTTGGGGAATTACACATATTCTACCTTCATGATGGAAAGATAATCATAAGGTCATAAAAGAAGTAAGGGAGATAACAACGAGATGGACTGTGGAGGACATAGCGTTGTAGTCAGGGTTATTAGCTCATTTTTTATAAGTGGACGTCAGGAAAGTTAAAAATGGAGGACAACTACGGATTTTTCTCTTCAATTGGAGGACAATTTAGCAAACTGGTAGACAACTATGGCAACCATTCATTTAAAATTCGATAAGGAAACACTGACGAATATAATTGCTTACTTTCAAATTTCTGTTTTTACGATCAAGTTACATAAAATTTTACATTTTTATTGTTTCTTCCTAAAAAGTAATAAAATTTAATGAAAATGAAAAGTGGTTACTAAATGATGAACCATTTGCTTGATATTTCGGTTAACGAACGTTTTATTAAAATTAAGAATTTGGATCATAGAAGTACGAATATGTCTAATTTGGAATTTTTTAACCTGGTCACAATATAGGGAATGGAGGGCATTTGAAAATATTTAGAAAAGGAGAGAGGGCAGGAGGACAAAATGAAAATGGAGGATATGCCCTCCAAAAGGAGGACGTCTGGTAACCCTGGTTGGAGTAAGCGTACTAAGTTAAGCCTCTGTCCCAGTAGGTCTGCAGTCATTTTCCCTTTTACTTTAAATTTGAATAAACAGATAATTATTTACAAAGACTAAAGTTCATGTCATACATCGACACTAAGTATAATTGCCCTCGACGGTCCCGGGTTCGAGTCCCGGAAGGGACATGGTTGTCTTTTAAATAGAACGTGACGGATAATCGTGCATGGCGGGCCGAAGTCAATAGTTACTAGCCCACATAAATAAAGTTTTAAAAAATTTAATAAATATCATTGGCTTTGGTATGTATTGAGAATGGCTTAAGAAAAAGGTCTAAACACGTTTTGAACATTTACCTCTTCAGAAATTCTGAATACAGATCTAAAGTTATTTTTAGCATCTATTTGGAGCTACTTAAAGTACAAATGTAGCCATAATTATTGAAGTACAAAACTGTCCATGAAAGCAACTTTTTTTTTTCATCTGAGTTGAAATTTAAATAATCGATGTAAAGGAAATTTACCCTTAAAAATACAAATTTAAATTTAGTCATTACTTATTTATTTGTAAGTAATTCGTTATACTGTGTTGGAGGGTGTAATAATAGGGTTAGTATGTCAAAATAAGAATAGTACAATTTATGTGAAGGTAAATTCAATTATGTCGTTTAGGTATCTTTGGCTTAAGCCGGAATAGGGTAAGGGAAAGGATGCGGGAAGAAGTCAGTCAGAGCCCAAGTTGAAGATACTATTACAGTATTGTCTAGAGCAGCGTTTTTAAACTATTTTCATCTCGAGACCTCCTTTTAGCATGCCTTCTAGCCGGCGACCCACAATTATATTAGTCTGTGTAATATTTGCTTTCATTTTAAAACATGACACTTTATTTCCCGTATTTATAATAAACATCCTTATTATATTATCCTAAAACTATTCCAAAAAAACTACATTATCTTTAATAATAATAATAATTATTATATATAAAACAGCAAGCAAAATAAAATATGTTGTTTGAAGCTTGGTTGTTTTACCCCCTCCTAGGGATCGTGACCCCCAGGTTAAGAAACCCTGCTCTAGAGTGACTAAGGAAACAACCTAGAAAACTCAGGATGTTCGGCCATTTGTATCGAACACAGGACCTTCCGCATGTGAAGTATTTTTACATGTGACCAAAAGCTTGCAACATAAAGTACAACAGATCGACTTACACTACCACTTTTCTACACACGTAAATTGATATGATAGATGGCACCACTTACGCCAGTTTTGCTGACAAAAACCCAATTTGAACCATTAACACAAGAATCTGAAAAAATAATTTAAAAAATTACTGGAAACAAATTACATTTTAAACACGCATACGTTCTATACACTATAAATACATGCATCTTATAGTTTAATCAAACCAAATTAGGTCACTTAGCTATGAGATTGATATCCAGTGCTAGCGCCAGACTTTCGCCCTTGTTAGGCATCTATGGGGATGCTGGTAGGGGAAAGGAAGTGGGAAGACATCGGTCTGGGCTTAAGTTGAAGGTATCATCCCGACATTTTCCTAGTGTAACTGGAAAACCCCAGAAAGAATTGCCGTTCGCTGGTATCAAATCAGAGCCTTCCAAATGCGAAGCTAACACTCTATCAACCGAGCTTCGACCGTTCGGTATATATATACATTTTAGTTATATTTACATTCAACTTTCAAACTCACTAGAACTACAATATCGCATTGAATGTGCTAGAAATTTCATGAATGTTTACTGTTGTCTAACGGTTTGATGTACTGGAGCATACTGACAGAGGTTTAAATTTAATGTCGATTAAAACCATAAAAATCTTACATAATTCGTATGAAATTTAGTATGGTGTGTCAATACTTAGTTTCTTCACAAATCATTGTTTCGGTTTCAGATGGCATGTGGGAACCACAAAGTATGGTCCCCGTGGCCCGTATTGGTAAATGTTTCTGTATAAATTCTGATTTTTTCCGAATAAGCGAGCAGGCTGACTTGTTGGGACACGTAGTTTAGTTATTGGTTGTGCGAGGGCAGCACTACCGCGTACTCTGTTACCAGTATGTTCCTAATTGGATTTCACGCCAACAGATGGGAGGGAAGTATGGATAGCTACACTTGTACAGCGAGTCTGCGAGTTTTAGTAAAATCATGGATTAAATAATCTTAATGATAAAACGTACATAGAAGAGAACTATTGTGTTCGGTAAACAAACTTATTTTTTGACAGTTCTGAGACTAAAAATGTATGAAACATTTTTACAATACACTTTTAACAAAGAAGTAAGGATACAGACAAGGTTATCTCATCAGACTCCATTTTGAGGTAAGAATGAAATTCATTAAGTGGGGAGATAAATAAAATTCACATTTCAGTGTTTCTGCAAAGTAATATACAATTCTGGTTAGTTTTGAGTTAGCCCATATTGTTTGCTGACTACCTCCTGGCCATGGAGGTCGAGAAAACTCTCTGAATATATATATATACTACTAGGAGAAACAGTACTAAGGAGGATAATTGCAGCCATGGAGGATAATACTCCTTTCTCGGTCTGTTCTTTCAAAACATCTTTACAAACAAATGAAATATTGTCTGTCTGTTCTTCAGTTCGTTCCATTCTCTAACTTCTAACTCAATTTAGTGGCTTTTAATAGCAATTATAACGTATGGAAAATTGATTTAATATATTCCAATCTGAATTCACTTGGTCCTTGTCCATCCAAAATACACAATTGTGTACTTTCGAATTTTCCATTAATAAAACGAATTTATAATAATTTTGAATTTATAGCCCTTTTAGGCATGTATGGATCATGCGGAGAATCAGTAGAGGGAAGGATTCGACCAGTGCTCAAGTTGAAAATACTATCCCGGCATTCACCTGGTGTAACAGAAAAAATGGAGAAACCTCAGTCAGGATGATATCTATTGCTGGTATCGATTCCAGGACCTCCGAAATACGAAGCCAAAGGTCTACCAACTGAGCCACGTTCATTCAGTGAAGTTTTATAAATGATCTTGCATATTTAACCCACCAGTGGCAGGCGAAGTTTGAGTTTCGTAAGTGATAAGATCCCCAAATAAAAATTATATCTATTAAACAAAAAGAAGAACTTTACGACCCGATGTTAGAAACAATACACAGTAAACTTGATAATGGCAATAGATGTACACGAAACGTTGTTTTGTGCGTTAAATATGTGTATTTCACACACAAGTTAAATAATTAACTATTTCTCACATCTGACCGTGAAGTTTCGTGTTTTGTTTAATAGATATGTGTGGAGCACATGACACGAAGTTATTTTAAAATTATTTAATTTAAATTACGTTTTTTAAAATAATATTTATGTTTAATATATTTATTTTCACTGGTATATTTTAAGATAATTGCAATGAAATGAAGGTGCCTGGAAAATCAGTTCACATAGCAATGCTAGCTGTGAATGGCGAAAGACTAATGTCCGTAAATTTTGTAAAATGTTGAAAAGGCGGAGAAGGAAAATATCTAAGCAGATAGGAGTTTATATGTAAATAGGAATTTGGTTTATTAAGAACCAAACCACAAAGATTAATCTTATATAAATTTATGCAGCACATTGGTCTTGTAGGTTTGATTCTAGGTGCCTTAAAGACATACAATAAATTCAAAGTACCGTACCAAATTCACACGCAGTAATGTTTGTAATATTTGAGTTTCGTTACCATGGAAACGGCAATTAGTTTAATATTCTAATATGGGGGAAAGGGGGGCACATTTGAACACAGTTTTGGGTAAATTTAATTTTACTTTCTCACATTCAGAGAATCTGTTCAGAGAGATGAATAACATATGTATGGGAACATATATACATGGGAACGAAGAAAATGACACACTTCATTGTCACCTTAAAGCAAGGACAGGAACTGGGAGGCTGTTGTTCAAAGGTGCCTCCCTAGGGGGTAGATTTAAACAAGGGTGGGGTAGCTTTGAACTCGGCTGAGGCAGTTTTGAACAAATCCTTAATTTTACAATTATATAAATTTTCTTAGTAAATGCTTCTAAATACAAATATGGAAACAGAAGAAAGTAAACTAAAGTTTTACTAGACATACAAAGAATGTAAACTATACGCAGTTGTTAACATGGGCTGATTTAGGAGAGAAACCCTGTTGGGGGGGATTACTTTAAGGGTGAAAGCTATTCGGGGGGTAATTTAAAGCCATTCTGAAATGACTGACCCCCATGCTCCCCGCAAATCCACCCATGATTGTTAATAAACTTCGAACTTACTTTTTTGCTTGTTTGCTTATTGGTGTTATGAGGATTGCATAAACTTTGAACTCGTAGAAACTGTGTAAAATATCGTACACGTAGTCTAATTGATATGCTTTAATAGTTATAACGAAAAGAATGAAACACTGTTAAGCAAGCTGCTACCTTGCTCAAATCTGCCCCCTTCTTTTTATTCAAAGCTGCCCCGTTACGTCTAATTACGCACATTTTGTTATGGGAGAGGGGGAACGGTGATCAGAAAACAAGAATGATTTAATACGTGAAGGAATGTACTTACTTCGTAAGTTAACAGGGACGAATAAGCTGCAGTTCTCTTCCCTCCAAAAACTTCACAATCTCTTAGATTATTTATTACTTTGGCACACACAAATGATATCAAGTACCGGACGGTACTTCGCCAAGTAACGACACAAACGGAGAAAAACAAGTGACAGCTGTGTGGCACAAGTGTTCCCAATTTATGCATGTTGGAAAAAATAAATTACGTTTTATTAATTAAACGTTATGACCAATGTTCGAAGGTACACGCCGTTCAAATGTTGTACCTCCCCCTCTCCCCTACCTGACAATACACTACCATCGTACCCAGTTTGTATTGAAATGGTTTATAACCTATCACAAACGGCAGATAAGTATTAACATTTACTTGAGTATCGATATAGCAATAGCAATAATTGGGTTCGTGTGAATGAAATGACCACTTTAACATCTGGTGAGAAACGCACCTCTGCAACATAACACAGAGATTGACTGAGGTCACGTACCTAAGGTCACAAACTCTATATACGTCCAACAAACAGGCTGGCGTACCCAGACAGTCAAGACTCAAGAGGCAGTGTGTTGTTGAACAAGGTCGTATGAAAGTGTACCATGAAGAACACACAATTGCGAGTGTTATTATTATTATTTTATGAATTCATACTGAGTATTCTGCACAGCAAATCGAGAAAATCTTAGGACAGGAATGGCGAATGAACGCACCATTCCCTGTTGGTTTGTCAAAAAACCGTTCCGGTGACGCAACATTCCAAAATGAGTTCCGTGGTCACAGACCAACATCATGTTCGGACTAGCTGCTCAGAAACACCGCGGAAGCGGAACCTCGTAACAGTGTTCCTGCCATTGCAGACAGGTTAGACATAGACCATAACTAGAAGTAGTATTTTTATGCCTTAAAAAGATCCAAAATATGCAGAATAAAATATGTATTTATTATGTAAAATTTCCATAATTATGCTCTATAATTTGAAGAATATTCCGTAACAAACTTAACGATATTGTAAGTTGAAATTTACTTTGAACTGTGCCTGTTTATCATGGAACAATAGACAATTATTTGTCATGACCACTTGAAGAACATTACATTTCGTATATTCCACAACATAGGGGAGGAAGGAACTTCACAATTTCCACAGGAGAAATTGAAAGTACGAGCTTGTAACAAATTCAGAGGAAGAAAGGAAATCAACGTTGGATATATTAAGTGTATGAAAAGCTCAACAAAGTAAATTATGTTCAATAGGACCGAAAAATCATTATAATATGCTCTATCAAGATAAAATCACTAAATATGCACACATATGCTCTAACGAAGTTCTTTCATGAAATAAATTTATCTATACTTTAGCAAGTCATCAGTCTTATCGAAAAAACTATGCTAAATCATACAAATGTTAGTCCTAACCATAACACTGTCAGTCGGCGGCTTCATGCGATCGGTAAGGTAAAAAAATCGGAATCGTGAGTACAACATGAGTTGACACCGGCCAACAAGAATCGCCGTCTTGAGGTGTGCAGTTCCCTGAATGTAAGGGATAAACTGAAAGATGTCACTGTGCCAAATTGTCACTTCAGACGAAAATGGATGTGTTATGACATTTATAACCGTCAGGACATTGGTTCGATCGTGATCAACGTCCAGGACGGTGTACCAAACCACCTCTTCACCCACGGAAGGTGTTGTTGCTGGTACGGTGGTCTATGGTGGGAGTGATCCATCATGTCTTTCTCAGGCGAGGTAAAATCATCCCTGCAGATCGTTACAGTGCTGAACTCCATGATATGCAACGCAAACTTATCCGCAAGCATTCAGAAAAGGTCAACATATAGGTTATGATGTCATGCTGCATGGCAATGCCCGCTCACACGTCGCGCAAAGATAGGTACAGGCTCACCATGAGTTGCAGTATGAAACCCTTCCTACCGCCGTATTATCCCGATCTATCTCCCACTGACTACCACATCTTCCGGCATCTCGATCACTTCTTGGTAGGGAAGACCTTCGCTGATGATCGGGTATCGCAACATGCAGTTGAGGATTTCTTCGCATTGCAGATTCTTTCGCCACGGAATCCAATCGTTGGCTGAGCGACGGCAACAGTGTGTGGCTGCAGACAGTGATTAACCAGACAATGCAGTGTTGTCTACAATGTTTGTTGGTCTACACATGACGCACCTGGGATGGATGTTTCATTCCCATCAGTTCAATAGTGTGACATCCTAATGTGCCTGACGATACAAAACCATCATACCAAGTTTCGATTGAAATGGTTTAACCTATCTCAAACGACAGATAAGTATTAAAATATGCTTGAGTATAGTTACCATGGAAAATGTAAATAACATTGTGGTAGGTTAGGTCCCAAAGGATTTTTTTCCCTTGGGACAAAGTATAAAATTATAACGTTTCTGCGTAGCTATGAACCTTCTCCAGTCTCAGTACTCTTTCAGTCGATGCTCGAGTCGATCGTGTTTCAACATTTGTTTCTGTGCAATTAGCATCAGTTGGTCGACAGGAGCCAAATGTGCCTTAGTCGTAATTGTCTATTTTTTCTAATATGTTTTCAACTTTTGCGTTTTTTGGTGCTTTCAATGAACGATGGATGAAAAACAAATTCGCAAAGTTTTAGAGGACTATTTTGTGAGTGATATTGATGACATAAGTGTTACTGATGATGATTATGAACCTAGTAAACATGAGAGTAACTCTTACATTCATTACTAAGATTCTTTCTGTTTAGCATTATGATTAAACATGTAGTTCCAAAGTTCTTTCCAGATTTTTATGACAGGTTATGGATTCTATTTTCATTGATTTCTCAAATGTACTATCTTGTTTGAGTTTAATAGCAAAATGGAAAGAATACAAAAAATATTGTCTGATTAAAAGAAATTTTTGCATTGGAAGAAATACATATTTTTCAAAGATATAGTTTCGCATCATATGTAATGTTTTGGTTCTGCTTCCAAGAAATCGTATATGTTTTTATTCATGTATCAATACGAATTATCTACTTGTACTTCTAAAATTTTAATCAGGAAAATTATATTTTCTTATTTTCCAAAGATCGAAAATTTTTCTAGTGGGTCCTAGTGATCCAGGTGTGTCTTAAACGGAAGTATTTTAGGTGTGTCAAATAGGGATTAATCATAACCAAAAGACCCACAAAATCAATGGAAAAGGCCTTCCTCTCAAATTCTTTGAAGCTGCAGATGTTGAAAGGTTATAACATCGTGAACAAAGTATTAACGGACACATGTCATGAAAATTGAATCCAGAGCTTCTACGAAGCTTAACAAGTGTAGGATTACCTAACGCTGCTTATGATGATTTTGTAAAATAAATGTCCCATTTTCCGGTTATTATTGTACCTTTGAAGCTGGATAAAGGATTTTAGATATGTGCGCACATATTCCACAAATCCTCTAGTATTTGGGATATGCTTTACACCAGCAATACGTAAAATATCCAACGATCCATCACTTCAAGTTTCGCACAATGTAATTAGTGTTGGTAATTCAGATAATACTAATTATGTAATTGATGTAATTGATCCATAATTAAAATAAAACCTTTTTCTGTTGCAATGAGGAATTCTGTTTGATTTTACTAGAGCCTTTGATAGCGTAGCTAACAAAAAGGAACCTTATAATCCCGTATACACAAACCGTTTATCCTTGCAAAAAATCTCAGAAACCATAAAACTTAGAGATGAGGTTGAGGCGTCGTTCGACAGGGCATAGCTGAACTAGCTCAGCGACAACGGAACCGTCTTGATTGGTGCAGCGGGTCAGTGTTGCCAACCCATGTTTTTTTTTAGAAAATAAGTTTTTCACGTTTCTATTCCGTTGAACACATCTGTACCAAAATTGGCAATAAACATTACTCGACACAAAAGAAAAGTAGTGGGATTCCCCGTTTCCAAGAATCCTAGTTGTCAGTGTTGCCAACGGACTTTACGAATACGTACGCATGTACCTGAAATCCTTTTTCCAACTTCAAAGGTGCAATAATAACTGAAAAAAATATATTTAAAAACTTTAAGACGTTCTTTTCTTAATCAATTCTTACCAAAAAGTAAAAAAAAAATGTTTATGCATGACTAAAAAGAAAGGCATGGGACGCGCCATATCAAGAATTTATAAAGTGACTGTATATGAGAGCACGTCCCATGATTTAATTTTTACTTATGCATCAACAAAATTTTTTTTTTTTTTTTTACTTTTTAGTACGAATCCATTAAGAAAAGAATGTTTTTAACATGTTTTCGAGTTATTTGGATGTTCGGATACATTTTCTCAAGCTAAATGTTTTGTGACCCAAATCCTAAAGTGTTCTTCAACCAGAAAAACCCAGGCTAGTTGCAGGCTAGTATTTTTTTTTAGGATAAAGAAGTTGAGAATAAAAAAAAAAATATTAAAATTGCTTTTAAAATATATAAATATATAGAAATATATGAAAGCAACGAGCTCCTGCGTAGCCTAGTCGGTAGCGCGCTCAACTTCAGTGCGAGCGGTCCCGGGTTCGATTCCCGGTGGGGCTAAAAAAAATTCAGTGTTGACCTAGCATCGTGAGGACAATTAGGGAGCTGCTATGAATAAAAGACAGTGAGATCTTCGGCTCTTCTCTCCCAACCCGTCTGGTCAGCGTGGGAGCAGTAGACCAACTCCTCCCTCCGGGGAGAGGCCTCATCCACTAGTGGATCGAATATGGCTGTGATTTATTATTTATTATATGAAAGTAACAATTGAAACAATAGTATTGTCACCAGACTTACGTCGCTATGCAAAATTTCATTCTATGACTTCGGGAAATGAGTTTAATTAACGTTCCAAGATTTGATGACACCACGAACCATTGTGAACTACAGAAAAGAATGTAAAAATTCTGTATTTTTCTGGATGTATTTACAAAATCATCATAAGCAGCTTTACGTAATCCTACATCTTGGTTATCTTCGTAGAAGCTCTGGAATTTTCATCACTTGTGCCCAGTAACCTTTTTATTCAGGATGTTATAAACTATCAAAATCCAAAGTTTCAAAGAATTTGACCAAAAGGCCTTTTCTATTGATTTTGTGCGTGTTAAGTTGAAGACAGTTGATTTTATCATTTTCACATGATGCACCAATATAAGTTTTAAGAAATAAGTCACCTTACTATGAAAGCCGTAATTAGTTTAACATTCTAATATGTATACTGTACAGCCTATTAACTAACATCATACTAGGTTATGATTAGCATGCAGAATATGCTGAATGTTGTTATTAGCGTCTAGTTGCCGTTAAAACATAAAGACGTCATTGGAATCGATCTTAAACAGCCACGCCCACTTAGCTTACAAGGGAAAGTCTTAAGGTGTAAGAGTTAGATTTTTGTAAACATTTGTTTCTTTACTAATTAGCGTAGTGATAGTCACTCGTTTCTGAAATGCGTTGTTTGCCCACTACATTTGGCAAACTTTTCACGCCCAGCCTGCAATATTGATGCACGTTATAAATTCTGAATTCAGTTCTGTTAGCTCTCAAATGTAACCTTTCTCAAAGCAAAACGACATTTGAGGCGTATGCGGGAACAAAATTCTATGTTCCATATTAAGAGATAGCACATAGACTTTTGTTAGCTCATACGCCTCAATTGTTGGGTGCCCAGTTACGTGCAGACAAAAGTCAATATAGTCCTTCAATTTCACGCTCAGCATGATGCGTATACCAAAGCGTAGCGGGCAAACAACGTATTTCCAAAACAAACAACGCATTTCCAACATTAGCGACCCGAAGTTAGTGGGGAAAGCTATGTTTACAAAAATCTAGCTCTCACGACTTAAGGACTTGTTTTGTTAGTAATATATGATTATGGCAATAACTCTTTTAGAATCAGATTGCAGATTTAGCTGTTATTCTGCTAGAGAAAGAATGGTCATCTTCCATAACAAAAGTTACATACAAGACTGGAGGGTTAGGATAGCAAAGTGTTACTTACCCTTTCGGCTTCCGAAAAATTATTCGGACATAGTTTCTGTTATATAAAAAATACAATTTCATTACTTAATGGTGCTAATTTGTTTAATTGGTACAAGAATAATCAACGATCCATGTTGTTAAGAACACAAAAATAACAAATGAAATTTACAGCACAAAGTAAGGTAATTTAAGGGAAAATGTCACATCAAGAGGCACGCCACTCGTGTAGTATCTTAAAAATCCGTCGTCAGATGTCAGCACTTTGAAATTTCACTATGGAGCACAGGAATTTAGATGAAGGTAAATTGAACTCCATTGTTCTGTATTATTTATTTAAAAAAATATTGAAACATACTTCCTATTTGTTAGTCTACCTTCTCATCTACATGCAGTTCACAGACAGCATTGAATCACAGAGGAATGTCTGTAGTAATGATTAGATGCGGCATCTCTCCCTTACGTTTGGGGAATATGCAGCATTTTGAACGAGTAAAGATACTGCTGCATAAACCAAAACATAACAATAAAATTGAAGGCTTCAGTCAGAGTAGGGGATAAGCCACATCGTCACTAAAGACGTGATTATTATTTAGTTTAATGCATCTGACATTTTTCTGTAATCTCATGTATTACTGTTTGTTCTCGGATGAGTTCTGGAGTCCATCCGAGATCAAACAGTGATTCTCAGATTGCAAACAGATGTTAGACTATGTGACTCCATTCCAATAACGCCTTTGCTGACTGTGTGGGTTATCCCCTTTTCTGGCTGGCCCCTTCAGTTCTTTTCAAATTATGTTTGAGGACATGTATTCACAGAAACTCAAAGTAATAAAAACAAGAATAATCATTGAAGCTTGGCCCCAGGACAATATACGCACCCTGAAGACGAGGCCAACAGTTAGAAGTAGGTTCCGTACCACTGTCTTCTATGTGTTCTCACTGGAATCAAACACACGACCCCTTGATCACAAGGGGACGAGATAAATCATTCATCCATAGAGGACCCTAACGTAATATCAAACCAAAGTAAAGACTATTTAATGTAACATACGCTTAGCTAAACGTAAGAACTACTTCAGTGATATTTAGCCTTATACATTCCTAGTGACTGAATGAATCAGAACAATTTCTGAAGTCCAACTTGGATATCACTAAGATGATACCAATTATAAGAGATACTAGCCCGTTGATTCCTCACTTTCTTGCCCAGAAGATCTGTTCGTCAAAAGGGTCATATGAAGACCACAGTGAAAAAAACGTGTCTTGTCCATTTTTTACCAAATTGAAATAAGAGCGCCATCTGATTTCCTTTTAAATGCCATTTTTAACGAATTATTAAGCAAGAAGAGAATATTCATAGTCCGTCTATTACAAGCAAATCTTTATTTAATTTATAGGTTTACGCAACCTTCACTAAGAACTTTTAAAACATTCCCCTGTACAATCAGTAAAGTAGACAGAGCATGTTATTCTCGATGTGTTTTCATATTCGAGATAGTCTCAGACTTTAGAACTCGGCAACTCAAAAGTGAAATGTTCTTAATTGCACTATGTTGTAAATTGGTGGCCAAAGTAAATTAAAGACAGAGGCTGATGCAGGAATTTCATGAAGGGTGGGTATTGATCTGAGGAACATATAGTAGTAATATTTTCCATATTTTTTCCTTTAAATGATTTTTAAGTACATATAAATTTTTCATATTTCCTCTCATATTGCTAAGTTTTATCATAAAATATGAAACTCTGGAACCATTCTCACGAAAAAGAAAAGAAAGAATTAGTTATTAAAACCAAGCAAATAAAAACTTTCTGTGAGATAAATTGTTGAAACAATGCTATAAAAATAAAATATTTTCCCTTCAGGAGGGGCGCGCGCCACCCGTGCTCCCTCCCTGGATCCGACACCGATTCAAGATATGATTTGTAACTGCCAAAGTTAGTAAAAAAAAATCCGAATAAAAATATTCGTTATCTCCATGCTAGCGTTAATAAAGAGAACAAAATCAGAAACTGCCGAAAATCTATAAGAGTTACTATGGCTGGTTCACTCCATAATACATTCTTCAACACATTGTCAGTTGTACCGTTCCTTTGTGTCAAGAATGAGAGAAGTCACAATCCTTAGAACATGTTCACTGTGACATTTCCAGTTTATTTGGCACTGTACGATGGGAATAAACCATAATAATACCATATAAAACTGTAAATGTCTTCTCATAATGAACATTACAATGGAACGTGTGACTACTTCGATTCTGGCCCTAGGAAACTGCATTACGTAATAGCATATAGAAACAGTCAAACCCTACACGAAGAACCTCGGTGCCACTAACCATATGGTCACATTGTGTCGGTTTCAGCCGAACTTTGATACTGGCGAACTTGGCCGAAAACGGTGGAACAAATAACACACCTGTTCTTGTCAAGAGAAAGCTCCTCAGTGATGAATTTCCATGCAAGTTCTATCGCAGTTTCTTTGAAGTTTTGGTCACATCTGAACACGTCCGAACGCGGCTGTGCAGGTCGGTGACAATGTGACCACACACAGTTTTCTTGTCGTGTTCGCCAGTGGGAATGTTCGGCCGAAACCAGGTGCAATGTGAATAATCCTTGGATCACTCGGCCGTTCCTGTCTGGTTGTATTGTTGCTCCGCATCAAAGTGTAAAATAGATTATCATATTTCCTGTAACGATCACCAAACCAATTACGATTCCGAAGCTATGAAGTCGTATAATAAACAGATCATATACCACCAAAGTTTGATCAAAATTTTGAAATGCTATCAAGTTGAAAACCGTTTAAGTATTAGGCCTACAATTAGAAACGACCAACAAGAAAGTGCATTAACACCATCGTTTTGAAATTATTTTATCACCAGCGGACTTAACCTAACCAAAAATAGATTCAAACATTACCCACTAAATTCTCTGTATAATAATAAACAAAGCTTACAGCACATCACTACATAATATTTACTACTTTTACAGTACTATATGGAAACTTTTATAGACTACAGAAACATTTCATTGGATACTTTTAATTGAACTGAATTGAATTTATTTTAAGGCCTTCAGGCAACTATGGCTCAGGCCGTATGGATGATGATGGGATGAATTGGTGGAATAAAGAATGTGGAAGGAAACGGGAGCACCCCGAGTAAACTAACGCATACGGGTTTGTCCACCACAAGGATACTTTTAAATTTCGTAGGTTTGAATGTTCAACAGAATCGTTTCAGTTAAAACATGAGATTTTCATATTCGTTGCTCGGATTCCACGAATGACATGTTCCAATCCATACTCCATGAATGACACGAATCCATGTTCCATGAATGCTATTATATTCCAATGTAGCTGATATATCCTAAATTATTTTGCGTCTGTAGTATCTACGCTCCCGGAATTACTTTGCATATTACGTACTAGTGGGTGTATAATGAAGTAGACCTGCTTCCTATAATAGAGTGTGTAAGTATCAAATTTACTGATACGTGGAAATAAAATAGAGTAATGAGTTACTAAATGAATAGATTTGGGACTTACGATTCTTTACGAAAATATATAGAATGTGTTATGAATGAGCATGTTACGAAAATTTGAATGAGCAGGAATTAGAATGTCCATGATGACGATGGCAAGAAACAATGGATGAGACCTAATCTGGCTTTAACTAACCCGCCCTCGCTCGGTCCGCTTACTCGGCATTATTTTTTTTGTGCATGAATCTTTTCCCACCCAGTGTCACCTTTATCGAGATGTGAGAGCGGTGAAAGTATTTTAAAGACGTGCGTGGTATAATACATAATGGCCGCTCCCATTGACGTTTCCATTGCATGGATTCAAGTAGATTGTGAACTCGGAGGGATTCCGAAGATTCACGTCAATGAAATCGATGCAACGAATCTGTAACATGAGTACGGAGGTGAACTCAGCGTAATTGAGTCATCAGATGGGAAGAACAGTGGGAAATTAGTGTAACGAATTCACCCATCTGCAAAACTAGTGCAGAGCAAACTATAGATAGGTCCATATACAAAAAAATTATGCGCATGGAGGAAATGAAATGAAGGAAAGGAAATGAATAACCTCTCTTATATAAAGACTACGGCATACTTTATGTTTATTTATTCGCTCAGATCGTTCAAATAGCGATTAGGTTAGGTTAGGTTTCAATGTCTCTTTAGTAGCTTATATTGGGCGTTCCATTTGGAACCAGGTGGTGTCAAGTTGAAGGTAATGTGTATCGCGTATAATAAAAAAATCTATCCTGGCTTTTTCTAACTTGCCTTCATTTTACAGCGCTCACTCGACATGCTGTCCGTGATATTTGTAGCAAGGCATCAATGGTAATATGTAAACAATCATGTCCCTATGACGTAGTATTATCATGATTCCGATTCGTGAACCTGTGACTTATTTTGATCGGAATAATATCAAGCCCGAAGTGAACTAAAGTAATACCCAGGTTTCGTTTGGTTTGTTGAAATTAAATTAGCTACTTGGGGCCATCATGAATTCGATTTAATGATTGAAATTGCTAGGAATCAATCTGAAATGATTGTTCAAATAAGAGTAACAAATAAGAGTAATTCCTCACCCGGGGATTAGCTAAAGTCCATCCGAAAGGTTAACTTCATTTTACTATTTCCAGCGTCCAATTGAACTAACTGAAATGACTGATCTCGATTAACCATCTCAACTCTTTACGAAAAGCACATCCACATTCTTTAACGTATTTGAACTTAATCTGTATTGGCATCTATTGATGCATATCTAGTACAAACATCCCTTTTATTCAAACACGATGCAAAAGCAGGATATTTTGTGTTGTATTACGAGAAATTAACTAACCTCACATAATGTTATCCATTTCATTAACGAAACCATTTGACTATAATTGTAAATATATAGAAAAAAAATAAGCGTGCTTGCGCCCAAGCTAAAAGATTACAAAACTTGCTCAAAAATAAGTATGTTGACCACTGATTATTTTTTTCCTTCCTTTCCTTTCAGAGCGGAGAAATTAGGGTTTAAAAACTGTTCTCAGTTATCCTCGTACAACCGTTAATGGCAATAGTGTGCTTCAATCGTACTTTCAGTTTCTTATGCTTTTAAGTAGAAAATTATGGAATGGGAGTTATAGGTGCGTGCGTGGGATAAGCATTTACTTCTGTTCCTGTTTCTAATCAAAATGTTGATTTTCATTGATTCTGTATGACATTTTCTGTATATATCCTCTTCCTCTCCCGTTTAGTTCTTGATATAGCATTCGATGACTATGCGAAAGTTGGGTAGATTGCTAAAAAGTTCGTAACATTGAATTATTATATTAAAGGTAAACCAACCCCTATGCGATGCGCACGTAACGTACACCGGCGTTTGGGGGATGTGGAGGTAGCGTATTTTTACCTACAGCAAAGCAGGTCGGGTGGTCAGTTCCACGCTCGACCACCTTTACCTCCCAAAGTGTCCATGAATATCAAGGACACTCTGGTACTCAATTTGATAGGAGACAGAGTGCACCTCAGAGCAGCAGGCATGAGAAAACTGCGAGAAAAGTCTCCAGTGTCCTCGTCGGGATTTGAACCCAATTCTATTCGCCTGCTGTGGCACGGCGACTTCCAAATATTGATTTATAGTCCTTGAATAGAAATTTGTATCTAAATTAAGGATCTGAATCTCATAATAGATTCAGTGACCACACCAAAGCTGGATAGTTTTCTCTGGAATGACTTTGAATTAAGTTATGTTTAATCAAACCTTTTTCATTTTCATGTTTCAATTTTTCTTCTCTGATTTTGATAAGACTACTTCATTAGCACTCAATTAAACATTGAAGACATTAAGTTATTTGAATATATGATGTAACCATTTGAGAGCCATCTATTTTTGTATTTTTATAGGTCTTTTAATTCCGAACCGTTTTCTTAAGAAAGTTTCTTTATAGCTCTAATTGTTATTTTTGCTATTATAAAAAAAATGTGAAGGAGAAAGATTGGATCCAATTGCTTCTATTGTGTCAGAAGACTTCTAAAACATTGCTTTTTATTTACGAATTTCTGTCGCTACTTTTTGTTTTGACGTTAAAGATTATTTGTATTTACTTCTTATATAGTATGATGTATGTTTTTCTTAATATTTTTTTGAATTTTTTAAAAAAATTAGAAACTAGTATTACTGTTTTTCTTTAAGGATTAATTAAAAGATTTTTAACGGATATAGGTTTAGAAAGTTAAACCATTTCTAAAATGTAAAGAAATGATTGGATTATACACATTTCCATAATATTTTTGTATTGCCTATAAGGCAGGTTTGGAATCTGTTAAGATTAAATTATTTTTTCTTTCAATAGTAAACGACAACCTAATGTCTTCAATATAGCCATGCGCTCGATGTAAAATATATCGATGTTTGGATTGAATCTATACAGTAGAGGATATTGTTTTTGTATATCTCTCACTGCTGTCCCTGTGGGATTTTTATTTTTACTTCCGTCTGTGAAATGAAAATTGAAATGAGTCCATGTGTTTTGATATTGTGAAAGATGCTAAATTGGGATTTTAAAAAATAGAAAAGGAAATTAAAAGTGTATTTTATTTTAAATAACGGATTTTTTTTTTCGTAATTAATAAGTATTATTGTATTCCTACGGAAATTGGAAAAGTAAATTAGTTCAAATAGAATTATTTTTCAGAGCTTTTCTTCTAAAACTTATGTGCTCTTGGATGTATTTCTCAAATAAGTGATTTGTGGTATTCTTATTTTTAAACAAAATTTTTGCTACTTCCTGTCAGCGTGCTTTTAATTTCGAAATTCTGAAGTTGAGATGTAAGTAAATTGCTGTTATTGGATTTACTTTGCTTTACTCCCAATGCAGTACGCATCTATTGTCTGTAAATTTCCACTTTTTTTTGTATTTTATTGTTGGAAAGATGTGAGATAAATAAATAGTTTTTAAGGAAATGGACCAATAAGCTCGGATGACCAACATATTGGGTTGTGGCTAAGGATTTTAGTAAGTTAATAATTTTCCCCTTTTTATTTATTAAGTGATTTCTTTATGAATGTCAAGTTATAATCTATGTAAATAACAAGATATCTAGTCTTCTCTAAGAATGGAACTTGGGTAAGTCTTTTCATGTTTTTTTTATATATATATTTTTAAAGATAATGATGTGTGATTAATTAAATGATATATTTTTATTTTTTAACAAACCAATATTTATTTATAGAAGATTTCCTAGTTTATTGAAAGTGTTATCATGTCTTTTTCATCTGTTAATAGGATAGTGACATCATCAGCGTACAATATTTACGTTGTTGATGCAGCGAAATATACGTCGAAGAGTATACCGCTCAAAACACTACCTTATATGAGACCTGCGCTTGCCGTAACTGTATGAATTACTCTACTATTTATCCGGAAATGAATTTTTCTATTTATTAATACATTCTATATAACTTTTAAAAATGTAAGGAATTTTAATTTGGTTTTAAATATTAATGAATTTTTTATGTAAATTAAATCGTAAACACTTAATAAACCAATGAATACAGCATATGTCTTATGACTGATTTTTAAATTATTATCAATGTTTAGAGTAAGGGCTCCAATAGCATCTTTTGTACCAGTATTTTTGTAAAACCGGTATTGATTAGGTAGTAATTTCCTATTACTTTGGACATACCACTCTTATTCTTTTTAAATTGATTCATTCAAATACTTTCTAAATATTGGGTGTTAGCCCCAAGGGCCTATAGGAATTTCCATCTAGCTGGACTTGACTTGACTTAAGAATTGGTATAATTAATTGTTCTTTCCATTGCATAGGTATTTCGCCTAACATAGGGACTTTATTGAATAATGTTAAAAGTCAATATTTGCCTAAGGACGATAAATTTTGGATTAGTTATTAGAATAGGATTAATTTCTTATATTCATTAGAAAGACTAGGAATTTTTTGGTATTTTGTAATTAATAAGTAAATAAAATATTTTCTAAAATTTTGACCAATTATTATTAGGTAGATTTCGAAGAAAATATACCTATTGAGATCGGTACGATATGAAAGTGTATATATATAT
>JAGDQP010019795.1:0-34325 GCA_022664845.1 Lepisma saccharinum | reverse complement strand
TTGGGTGTTTTTGTTATTAATTTTCCATTCCATAATGAAATATATAGAAAGCGGCATGATTTCCTTTGATGTTTCCGAGATTTATAGGGGGGTACAAATATCGTAGGATATGTGTACCCCCCAGTTGGGTGTTTTTGTTATTAATTTTCCATCCCATAATGAAATATATAGAAAGCGGCATGATTTCCTTTGATGTTTCCGAGATTTATAGGGGGGGTACACATATCCTAGGATATGTGTACCCCCCGGTACAAATCTGTGGGGGTACACATATCCTACGACACCGGCCAGTTAGCCGTACGGACTGCGGCGGTATGCGAAGGACCCGAAGGTCCCAGGGTCGAGTCTCGGCAGGGGTATGGGTGTGGATTTTAATGGCTAAGGAGCGAATCGTTACTAGACTGGCCCATATAAAAATAAAAGTTTAGCAGTGCCCTTACCCAAACAAATTAAGCGATCAGTTTACATTGCATTAGGCGAAAGGAAACTAATAAATTTACTATTGGATTAAATATAGTAAATAAAACCTCTTGACCATTTCGCTGTTAATCCGATTAGGCAGTTTAGATTAAAACACAACATATAAATCCTCGAACTGACATTTCAATAATCATACATAATCATTTGATGTGAATTAACAGAAAGAACATAACATAATATCGCAACTCTAATCACTTTTAAACGAAACTAAAATATGTTGCGGAAAGCCTACAGTAAAGACCGCGGTTACATTTTCTGCCGTACTCAACCCCGCTCTTGATTCATGTCTAACGAATCCATTTTGATAACTCAAAACGATACTGATAACAAGAAACTGTAGCAACCAAACAAACGTTCCAATCATACGCACACCATAACTCCAAGGGAAAATAGATTGGGAAGTGAGTCATGTTTAGACGTTTATTACTTCTTTATATCCTCGGTTTAAACCCATCAACGAATCTAAATTAATTTATTGGAAAGAGAAATTAGAAGATAGTAATTTAACCCATGTTAAAAGGGATAACTAGCTATTTTCCAAAATGGTGAAATAAAGTAATTGAAAGGGATAGGAAAACAAAGTTTAATCATCGCTTACAAATAAGAAATTTATTCACCATATCTGGAGACGAAAGAAAAAGAAATAAAACATTATCCTAATATGAGAATCTTAAAGGACAAAACATGCAATAGAAGTATTTATAATCAAGAGTATTAACTCAAAATAATACAAATCTATGTGTATAAACATTGTTTCTTTCAGGCATGCTATCGGGGTGGGACAACGCTCCTCCGAAAGTTTTGAACCGCTCCCCCGAAATAATTAGTTCCAACACTTCTATTACTCATACGTATACTGAATTACGTATATTCTATAAGCATTGTTCATGTTATTTTGAGGTTAACTAAGAAAGTACGACAAATTGTTAAGTAAAATTATTGTTATTTTTATATTTTAGTACATTGGAGTCGATATACATTATTTATAATTTTCGTGAGACCCCCG
This sequence comes from Lepisma saccharinum, assembly GCA_022664845.1. Classification (NCBI taxonomy): domain Eukaryota; kingdom Metazoa; phylum Arthropoda; class Insecta; order Zygentoma; family Lepismatidae; genus Lepisma; species Lepisma saccharinum. The sequence continues at coordinate 32,839 of JAGDQP010019795.1, read as the reverse complement.
AATTAAATCTTCTGAAAGAAACACTGGGCATAAATGTGTAATTCTATAAAATAAAAAAATATCATTACTGTATTAAAACATCTTAGTGAACTAAGCGAGAAGTGAATTTTAATCTAATGGCTGAATTTAATTCTATAAGCAATTAGAAGTCATTGATAGTAGAAGTTATCATGTCGTTTGATATACTATTTGTGCACCGCACTCAGTCTTGGTATCTGTTAAAAGCATTATTTATTCAGCAGTGCTTCGAATAACGTTTTAGGTTATTGTTTTGTCAATCAAGACGCAGGAAATATTTTAGAGTCAATGTAACATTTTTTTTACCAAGTGCCGAAATGAAATCCTACAAGTTAAAACGGATCTAGAGTAAAGATTTCGTTTATAGGCCACAGCAACATTCAACAACAACTTATTAATTATTATCATTATCAGCAGCTTTCGATAACGATACTGAAGGAGAACAAGTAAGTATACATGCGCCTATTATGGATGTGAGAAATTAGTGCAGTGCATCTAGCACGGGGGCGTCTCACCAAAAGTATCGTGTCTCGTGCGTGTAGCAGCCACTTCATTGTATTTGTTTCAAAGCCCCATGAGGAAAATATCTGTGGGCCAACGTCGGGCATCTGGTGGCAGAATCCGCGCTGACGTTGGCCCAGCAACGGGATGTTGCACAAAACTCGACCAGGGTGGGCCGACGTCGAGCCGCCAAATCTCCAAATTCCACACACTGTATTCCCAACCAAAACAGCATCTTATTCAGTCAACAAAAATGGAGATTTGACTCTGTTGATGGAGAGTTACTGACTATTGGTATCAGAGTTGCCACCTTTCCCAATTTTGTCGTGACCGTCCCGAATTTGGGCCCGTTTTCCCGATTCTGTTCGTTGGAAGGCATATTGTTCCGATTTTCATAGATTGAGAGTTAAAACTTAAAGAATATTTTATTACTTGATATTCTTAATGGTATATGCATCAAGCAACACTTCTTGTATTTCTGTGAGACATACAATTTATGTAATTTTAAAGCTTCCTATTCTTTACTTTTTGAGTCTTAACACATAATGATATAACAATTCTGTGGAAGTTAGTTCCTTCTCATATGCATGTTCCTCAATTCCTAACACAGGACATTCAATAAATGATGGCGCTTATATTATATAGACTTGGAAACATTTAATTTTCGAGTGTTACTTGTCTCTGTGTGTTTGTCACTTGTTTGTTACTTTGAAAAGGCGCGCTTTTTAAAGTTATATATATAAGAAATACCATTTGAATAAGTTAATTATTAAATGTTACAGTCCGAATTCAAACTTGATGTTACATTTTCTCAAGAAGCTTAAATAAAACGCCAATTCTTATATCTTTAATTATAAAATTGGCTATCATACTGACTTTATGACCTTTCGGCATCTCAAGTCCAGGTATTAGTATTTCTTTCTAGCAGATTTTTTAAAGATGTGCTATGCTTTCAGTGGATTTAAACATACTGAATTGTAGTACAAGTATTTCTTTGCCGCTTTAATTTTGATTGAAGGAATTACTTTTAAATAGTAAAACAAAGGATTTTTGTGCAGATTCGGTTTATTGTGGCCCGTAACGTAACTGTATAGGTAATGGAAACTAAGCTCTTGTTATTTCCTTTATTTTTAACTCTGGTATTCGCTAGCCAATGTACAAATGGTTTTCAATGTATTTTGTACCGCACGGTGCACACACTTTACCAATTCACATATTATATCCTCATTTTCTTCAAATTTGTGTCTTTCCTGCTACTACTATTTGGTTTTTTCAGATATTAGATTTAATTTGAGAGACATTAGATCATGGCCGGATCTACTGGGGGGGGGGGGAATGGAGGCATTGCCCTCCCAGTAATTTCAGATTGACCATGAGAACCCCAGGAATAGCTTCCACCCTTAAAGGAGGATGTCCGTGTTTTTGCTACTTACGTGAATTTTGCCAGCCAGCCCTTTGCTTTTTCTTGCAGAAGTTTAATTTTTGGTCGAGAGATGTCGCAAGAAGTTCAGCACTCTGTGTTAATTTTTTCCCTCTACCTTGCCTTTTACGCATATGGCGTGATCTCAAATTTTTAGCAACACTCTAAATACGTTTGTACCTTTTTCATGAAAACTATGGAAGAGTATTTTTTAATTTTTATACCACGCGCTCTATACTTGCTGGTAATGCTACTGAACTAGGATTATTTTTATGGGTTACATTCAAAGGCAGTAATATATTTTTTTAAAATTCGAGTAATTTGAACAATGTGCTTTTAAATATATACCAAATGGTAACACAGGAAAATAGAATAACTATAGGGCCTACTATGATTCTATTTCAGTAAATACAGGTACATATAAGTAAGATTTCTGCAAACTTTGGTTACTGTAGTGTTAATAGTTTCTGAGAAAATGGTACATGCAAGGCAAAAATTCACTTTCGAGAAATTAAAGCGTGAAAATTTACATTAATTTTCATCAATAAGGGCAGATCACAACATTCAAAAAGCACCATAACCATATTCTTCGACCTTGGCTGGATGTTTTTCATCCTTCCTACTCCTTCTTTTCTTCATTCTTGATTCCTTGGCAAGCTTCAGGATTGCCAGCTCAGATTTTGCTATTCACTTTCTGTCCATGTCTTTCAGTAGTTTGGAGGTGTTCTCACCGCATAAACTCCCCATCTTTTCGAGAACACCAATTCTTGTTTCACGGCCGCTATTGAAACACAGAACAGCATCATACACTGCAATTTGTACGATTTTGGAACCCGCAAACGTAGTTTTTGGACATCGTTGCCATATCAGTGAATTGAAACTTTCATTGGGGTTCTGTGTTTTCCCATGCAAACATTTTTCCAATAAGCGAGGATCCGCCAGAGCTCTACAGACAGGTTTTATAGCATCCATCACTGCAGCAGGCAATGAATGTTTATGTTCATAGAGTTTCCCAGTTTCTAGAGATGTTATAGCCACACCAGGAATTCTTTCCTTTGGGACAAAGCATGTGCGTTGGTTTTTCGTAAGTTGAATATTTATGAAAGAAAGTTGCCCACACTGCTTTATTCATCTTCTGGAGTTACCAACGTTTTCCCTGATTGCCTTTCCATAATATTCCTGTAAGCTATCAATTTCTTTGGCACTCAATCTACCTTTACCTCTTATTGGTTTCCCATCTTACAGTGATTCTCCTTTTTTGTCTTTCACTAGTCGACGCAAGCGTCCACCCATTCGTTTATGTACATATCCTACACATTCAAGTTTTTCAGTTGAGCAATTCTCGCCATAAGGATTACTCTCTACCACTGATTTGAAAGCGCTGGAATCACCATCTCCTAGATATTTAGTGTAACGAATACCATACTTAGAACGTTCAAACATCATATTTACTCCGGCAACTTCAATTCCTCCACTGGAGCCTGTGTAGTTTTTGGAACACGATAATGTATGCTCTTCTTGCCACTTCATTTCCTCTTCCGCGGTTGAATCCTTTCTTCTGGTGGCACAAGGGTAACAATATTTCTACAAGAATTGAATGGTTGTATCTACACTAATAACAGAAACAATTCCAAATAAAAGTTCTCGTTTCATCCAAGTCCCATCAATACTAACACAAAGGTCGGTTGGTTGATCGCTTTCTTTATTTTATAAAATAGCTTATTGACATGCCTTTTCCATGTTTTCTTCGGCAACAATTTGAATAGCTGACAAAAGGAATTTATTGAGTCTGTCAAATCGAAGAGGAGGGGGCGGCATATTCATTAGAGAGCAGCACCTAGGCAACGCATATCATATACAAATATCACATTTGGCTCGAAGTAAGGTCCATATTTCGAAGTCCAAAACGAGTACTAATAATCACAACTAATACAGTGTATCACCAAATAACATGAAATTCCCTGTTGTTTTTCAGTATCATCAATTACTGCCAAATTACCCTTTGTACCGCACGAAGAACTTGAATATGCAGAACAAATAGCATTCGACAAACACTCCAAGTCAATCATTCGAAAGCCATCATTGCCTTCCCTGCTTTTTCTAACTGAGACCGATCAGCAGCACCAACACATATCTTCGACTTTGAAGCACTATTACTAGCACTCACATTCCACTGAAATTTGACACGCAGTCTGTTTATCTTTCGGTCATTACCAGTTGCCAAGCTTGTATATCTATTTCCATGTAACGTACATTTTTAAAAACACCCTTGCATCTTATCATTTAAAAAAATAAATACTGCTACGACATAGAAAACCACTCTTTGCACGTGCTTATTTGGCTGTCTGCTTTCATACAACTCTGGCGCGCAGCTTACTAACACAGACTAATGCCTGAAAACAATGAACTGTAAATGCAGAGCAGCGAATAACAGTAAGCAAAATAATGAGTGCGCTCTTTTCGGAACGACAGAGCACAAACATATTTACTACATCATTACAGAAAAAAGTGGAATGATCAAAAAAGTGGAATGTACGTCGAAAATGCAAAATAAAACAACTGAAGTATACAATAATTAGTATTTTTCGAAGGGATCCTGATGTCGTAGGAACATGAAACTTGCAGTAATGAAACTTCAAAGACCGTAGAATCTGAAAACGTTACTTTTCAAAAATTGAAAATTTTAACCCCAAACACGGACATCCCGAATTGCTCCCCCCAGGGCGACTCTCCTAAATCCTGAAATAGCTGGGGAGTGCAATTGTCCCCATGCTCCCCCAGTACATCCACCTATGCATTAGATTTAGATTTAATCCAGTAAATGGGTTAGACTGGGCAAATAAAGGTATGGTCTAAATTGGGGGATTCTCGTGTGGTTTCAAGTTCTGTGAGGTTTTAGTTTTGTTTGGGTTAAATTGTACCTCACGATTTTAAAGAAATAATGTACTCTTTTTTTAAATATAAAATGTTACTTACAGAATATTTTCTTCAGTCCTCTCTCCTGTTGGGTGAAATGGTACCCCTCCGATTTTTACTATTCTTAAATAAAATAATGTACTCATCTCTGAAAACGGTCCAAGACGTAGACTCGATGCCAGGTCAAAAACTTAACCCGCGTGACCTGATTGAGGCGGTGATCGTTTCAACTCTGGTACTAACTATTTAAAAGCTCCAGAAATAGGTTTACTTCAGCCGTAAATAACGAAACTACATAAGTTATCCATAGGGTTTGCAATATCATCCGGTTTACTCGGGTATCAGCAAATTTTTTTCAGCCCTTGTTTTGCTCCTCGGTCATTTTTTAAAAGAAAAATCACTAAATTAAACCAATTTTCTTCATATGGTATTTCCCGCACTCCCCTGGGAGTCAGTCCATCTGAAATCATCCTGCATGGTTGCTTGACCTGTTTGAAAAATTTTATTTTTTAAAATATTTATGTCCCTTTTGTGTAAAAGGTTCGAAACGGGTATTCTTTTATTTTTATCCCCACTTATTATGGTGACCAATTTTCTGTTGCAGAACATGTCAAAATTTGAATTTTGGAGATGTTTACGCAAAATGGAACATCTGTGGACTGATCGTAGGATATTCAACCAAAAACGATTGTTTCCTTTAAAGTCTGCTTGATAATTTTAAAACTCTGCGTGAAAAGCGTTAAACGTAATCGAACTAGTCAAAATGGTATCCAAATGTAGTATCCTCGAACTACACCTCATACACTTTTGCAACCCTTCATAATAGTAGTTCCTGAGTTAGTGGCTATTTTTTCTCTCCATCAGTCCGTCCGGTCATACATAATATATTAATATATGCGTTTTTGATCTTGTCTTGCCGCGACCTTTCTAATGTCACCTCAACCATTTTCGTAGCTCTAGTAGTTCCTGGGTTGAAAGTTGTCAAGAAAAGGATAAACAAATAGACAGTCAGCCAGTGATGTAAGGCTTCCCAACTTTCGCTGATGAAACAAAAGCCCTTAATAAGAATGAAGCTTCCGACACGCGCTTTTTGCATAACCTTGCGCCCTCCCACCTTTGTTATCATCTTTAGAATTCCAAATACCTTGTACTAACTTAGGATCGGCAATGGATAAGTACGCAGGTTTGAAGCCTGCGGTCGACTATTCTGATTGAGGTTTTGCAGAGTTTCTCTAAGTCTCATTAGATGATGTCGGGATTGTACCTTAGGAAAGGTCTTGGCCTTTACTTTCCTCATGTTCCACTCTTCCCTATCCAGGCCTGTGCCAAATAGCAACAAATAACCTCGGTATTCAGACATTTCTGGAGCGAAATGAACTAGAAAAATCGTGGAACAAAAGTCTATGTTACATGATCTTCCCGCTTATAAACAGCATGGATGGGCAAAAAATAGCGTAGTAGTTACTTTTTTACTGCTACTTTGCCTAAATTCTGTCACTGCTACGACTAATGAATAGTAGCCCCTATTTCTACTGCTACTTTCCTCCAAACTTCGCGAAGGGTACAAACAACAAGCACACCGATGAAAAAATGCTGGTCCAAGCTGTTACTTCATTTTCTATTTCTAGGAGTTATTCTTGGAAGGAAATGACATATGTAATACCACACGTGTTTGCTCATAGCAGAGCAATGAAGCAGTGCACCATAAAGAACACTGACAATCCCCTCTACTAAGTACCTGCCTAGCGCTTCTGGTACCGCATCAGACAGCCAATCGGGTAACCCCCGTTCGATTCCATTTTTATACTTGTCCGCATTTTCAAATTTTATAAAGTTCACTAATGATTGGATAGTTTATGTCAGGTTCGGTGTTCTTTCTTTTTTTATTGACCACGCGATATACTTTAATTCATGGAAATGGGAAAAGTCGGTTCTGGTGTCGAATTCTGAGGCGATACATTCTAAACCGATCGAGTCGTCCTTTTCTTTGTCTGTCCATTATCGGCAGATACAAACAAGAGAGTACTTTTCTAATGTTTCGTTTCATTATAACATATAATAATATTTTGTGTGCGGCGGTAACGTTGCGGCCTTCGGATCGGTCATCGGTAGGTATGCGGGTTTGAAGCCCGCAGTTCAATGGTATAGCGATGGTTTAGCTTCGGGAGACCGTAGGTTCAATCCTAGCGACCGACAGTCCTGACTGAGTTTTTCAGGTGATTTCCTGTCAGGACAATGCCTGATGGTACCTCTAACTTATAAACTGGCTGCCACCTTCCCGCATCGTTTCCCCTTCCCTATCCCGGCCCGAGTCTTACATGCCTCAAGGCCATAAATAAGATATTAGAATTCAAAGCCCGCAGTCAACATTTCACTGGGTCTCCCTAAGGTTCACCAGGAGTATGCCGAGACGTTACACAGTGTTCGATTTGTAGCACAGGGTAGTTGAATTTCCCCCTCTCTGCAAAAATTTCCGTGGCTCTGTTTACAGGGTAGGCAGACCTATAGCCTGGGATATGGACGATCCCAAAATATCGTATAATACATATATCACTAATTCTTCTCTCTAGTTGGAAATTGTACAAATCGAACATTGATGTTACGGTAAATAACGCTTGGCTGATACTTTCTGTGTCTTTTACCTAAATCATCCGGACGTGATCCAAAGATACCAAAAGCTCATAAATACATTTAATCTGAAGCAATTATTACATAATACGTTTTTTTATTCTGCTCCTTTGTACTGTCAAATAGTTTTCATTTAATCCGGAGGAATTTCAATTTACTATTAACTTTTAATCAAATTTATGCTAATTATTCTCGAAGATATTATGTCATTAAATCCCTAAACTCAGATAATTACATATAATAGTATTCAAGTAGTTATAATATGAACGACTCTACGAAGTCTAAACGACAGTCTATCACTCTACTATTCAGATAACAAGCTACATAAAATTAAGTTGGTCTAAAATGGTGCTTTTACACTACTTTTATAAGTTGGGAACAAATAACTCATATTCAGACACGTTTCTTCTAAACTGCTACTTTTAACTGCTATTTATAACATATTTTAAAACAGAAGTTACTGCTATCACTGCTTCGAGACAATACCAGTTTTAACAGTGGTTGGATTGATGGAACAAAAGTCTATGTGACATCATTCAGCGTCACACCGCTCTGCGGACAAGTTTGAACTTCTTTCCCGTTTTTCTCAACATGGGCAAAATGTAACAGAGACGTTTGTTCGCGTATACTATTGAAAAGAGCCCAGACCTTGGACTTCAGAGGGCGCATAATTTTCTGATGAACTCAAAAATAGTTTACACTTTTAACCTTTTTTCAACAGTGCCTATGAGTGTTCACGAGATTATAGTTCATCTAAATAGCTTAATTGTGATTGTAATAGCTGAAATACAAAACCCATACAGGGTTTGATTACATTCTTGTGAATTGATTACATCAATAACCTTTGGATGACCATTCAAGTATGATACATCGTTAATGAAAACTAACTGTAGACCAATAGTAGAACATACCAGTATAGAATAATTATAAATACAGTTAGAGTCTGCAATGAATATTCATACCAGCGATTCCAGCAAAATAAAGCCTGAGCAACAGTTGCCTCAAGGCCTTTAACTATCTTTCTTGAAACAATAATTTGTCAAGAATCTGACCTAACTATTCTCCTAAAATGCAAACTCACAAAAAATATTAAAACTGTGTAGGGTTTGGCCACCCTGTTTAGGGATCAATCGCAAGTGTTTTCCCACCTTCTTCGTTTTACGTCAATTATTCAAAATTCGTTGAAGGTAAACAATATTTAACTATCACGGACCAAATTTCGTTCCGTACTTCAATTACCAGTTCAATTAATTTTAAGGAAGTGTTAGTAATAACTTCAGGATTGTGTGCAGACGATTTTGGGACATTATTCTCAGGTTACTAGTAGCATTTCATTAAAACTAATTCAACTCGTTATTGAAGAACGAAGCGAACTTTAGTCCGTGAAAGTTAAATTTTGTTTATCTGCAATACATTTTGAATAATTGACGCAAAACGAAACAGGCGGGAGAACCCACAGCCTTTGAGCCTTAGTTGTTCTGTTGCTTTTCTGCGGATTTTTATGTTACCAGTAAGATTTGATTGTCTTCCATTAAGTTACTGTAGAGCTCCGGGGCTTCTAACTATTGGGTCGTTTGATGCCCATGGTCCACATCTTGCATTTTGGATCAGGACATATTTTGACGTAATTTTTTCGTATATGCAGAATGATATGAAAAGTGGTTCTCCTATAAAAAATACGACTTGGGTCCAAGGGCCACACAGGGCTTTTGTCTAGCTCAGCGTATATCTCTAATCCTTTTCTGGAAAGTTTCTGTCTGGCAATTTTTTGAAACAGTCCATTCTAACCGAGATATTTAGCCGTTCCGGAACTGCTCAAAATCGGTCAATTATCGGCCTGTGAGGCCCATGGGCAATATTGTACGTTTATCAAGGAAATTTTTCTAACGTAGTTTTCCCGTAGATGCAGAATCCGCGATGAAACCTATGTGTGTGTGTGTGGGGGGGGGGGGTCCTATTAGAAAAATCGAACTTGGGCCGATTGAGCCCACACAGGGTCCTGCACAAGGAGTTTGGCTAGCTCATCGGATTGCTCTGATAATTTGCTGACAGTTTTTCTCTCTTGCAGTGTTTCGAGAAACCCTATTCTAACCGAAATATTTAGCCGTTCCGGAACATTTCACTTGCACTGTATAAACCTACATGTTAATTTGATTTGTTCTAGCGTTTGACATTCGTATAGTAGTGAGTTCACTATGACTCAACGATTGGCACATGTCCCGTTAGGATTCCCGATTCATGATTCGTGACCTTTGTTTGTGAGCTATTACTTTCAATTTTCGATATCACCTCTGGATTAATTTTAATTAGGTTTAGATTTAAGTAATTGTGCCAATTTGCCCATTACTAGCTACACTTTGTTTCACTAGTGAAATGTCCTGTCTATTAGGTTCAGTCTCTTGCAAAGAAAAGGACTGCTAATACGGAATACACTATCTTTTCCGTTGAGTGATGAATGTTGCCTGACTTCTATATTGATCTTGCGTTCTTCACCGTGGACTGAAAGCTTGTCTTTTATCTTGAGTTTTTTCGGATGCTTGCTCACCTATTGCCACTATAGTCTTTCCATCTCCTATTGGTTGTTTCGATACACTTACAGTCATCTCACTCGAAATTGGAAGAGAGTTTTCGTTTTGATTCTCTTCTAGATGAGAGGTGATTATTATAAAGCTAAGATATTTTTTCCTCTATGTTTGCCCCATATGCCTGTTACATTCTCTGCTGCATCTGATACGGCACGTGTTTTTTCTTTTATGCTCGTCCTATGAAAACTCGTCTGTTCTGCATTCAAATTGATGAATCCACGCGTCTCATTCCTGTGCCCCATCTGCCTGATTAGGAAAGGCCCTAAGATTAACTTCCCTACGGTCACACTGGAAATATTTGTGCTTTTCACTAGCACAATACGCGCAAGTGCCTAACTGTCCTGTGTAGATAACGGATAAACGATACCCACCTACCGTAATATATAACGGTATATTATGCTCCATAACAGACATAGAGATTAGCCCTTTTCCGGTCCTTACAGTGTATATGTGTGAATCATTATATGTTTCGTCTACGTGTTTATCACTTCCCAGTATGGACTTAAATGTTTTGTCAGGAAATCATCCGGTAACTCAACTGGAACTATCGTAATTGAAGCATATATTTTTAAAAAGGGCATCAGTTCACAGTTTGGTTCTTTTAGTTTGAACAATGTTTCAGTAAATACAAGTATAGATGCACATATTGTTATTAAAATGGAATGAAAAAGTCAATTCTTTTAAGTTTTGTAGTAAACTGAAAGTTTCACATCTTTTAAAAATGACACCAGTAAAATTCTCATCCTTAAAGAAACCCGATCAATCATCATTATCCACCAGGAAAGATTTCAATTATGTGCAATAAAATTAAGAATTTGGAGAAACTAATGCATGTCCCTGAAGAGTATTTAAAATACAATAGTTCTAAGAATGATATGATGAGATTTTCAAGCGGACTGTAAACAATGAAAACGATGACTAAACTTACTGCTAGATGATGATATTTGTTTCAATGAAAAAACAATGTTGTATACAGCGCACATTAGGAGAATCTAGATGAAGCGTTTTCACTATGTAGAGGCCTGGAAACCGGCACTGTCGCCCCAAAGGCTTCTGCCACTAACTGGGAGGATACCCCTTAATTCCTCTTGCTAAGGCTTAAGGGAACCAACCGGGGTAGACGCCTAATGTCCAATCCGTACATTCACGTCGTGGGACCTGTTAGTACCCAAGAAACTGCATGGTGAACGAACATGGATGGGCTGCTCACCAACCTGCATTAGCAGACAGCGTGGTGAGTCAAATGTCAGCACCCCTCCTTTCTTTACACATTATGGTACAAGTAAGGAAACAGCCTCGGAGGACCGCATAGCCTGGAGGACGGAATGCAGCTGGCAACAGCAGCGGTCAATCCTGCAGGAAGTCAGAGGGTCAAAATGTCCGGGTTTTCACTGTAGACTGCCAGGACACCGACACGGCAACTAGAACGGACCTATACGTGGCGACCCTCAACTGTCAATCACTTGCAGGAGAGGACAAATTAGAAGAATTGCAGAATGAACTTAAAGAGGATTAAGTGGGACATCATAGGACTATCAGAAGTGTGGAGGAAGAGTGAAGAACAGTTGGAACTACCGTCATGGCATACGTTCTACTTCAAAGGAACAGAAAATGGAAAACCGACAGGCGTTGGCTTTATAATTAATAAGGATCTGAAGACACGGATCACAGAAGTTGAAGTAATTTAAGATAGAATCGCACGGGTAGTAATAAAGATAAACAAGAGAACCAGTATGAAAATTATACAAGTGTATGCTCCATTAACCTCAAACCCGGAGGAGGAAGTCGAAGACCTATATGAGGAGATACAGAAATCTTGGATAGTAGCAAATCGCATTACATAATTGTAATGTGAGACTTCAATGCGACAGTAGGAACCAAGCAGAGCAGTGAAACGAAAGTAGGAAACTTTGAATTTGGAAATAGAAACAAGAGAGGAGAGAAGTTAGTGGAATTCTCAGAAGCCAAAAGACTGTTCATTTTCAATACATTTTTCACGAAGCCGCCCCAAAGGAAGTGGACATGGAAAGACCCAAATGGGACCAAAAACGAAATAGACTACGTTCTACGAATAACAGGGAAATTCTGCAAGACGTGTCTGTTCTGAACAGTTTCAAAGTCTCAAGTGATCATAGGATGGTGAGATGTAAGCTGAAACTGAATACTAAACTTGAGTGAAAGAAGCTTATCAGAGGAAAAACGCAAGTTTTAGATCGGGAAAATCTAGGAAAACGCAGACAGACATTCGAGATAGAACTAAGCAACATATTTAAACACAAGGAAGAGTTAGAGGATGAAGAAGACATCGATAGCAGAAATAAAATACTGACTGAGGTAATAAGCAAGGAGACAGCAGGCACCAGAAAGAAAGAATAGAGCAAAATCTCAGAAGAAACTAAACTCTTGATGAAAAAAGAGGAAAATTGCATCAAGAAGATTGAGTACATGGAACTAAATAAAACCGTAAGGAAAAAAATAAGAGAGTATGTTCGAAGATATAACGAAAATCTTGTTAGAAATACAATCGAGGAAAACAAGAGACTGAAGAAAGCCAAACAGCAGCTCATGAGAGGGAAAATGCAAATAATTGCAGTTAAGAGACCATACGGGACCGTAACACGAAATAAGGAAGAAATTAGTAGAATAGAGTCACCTGAGCCAACTTTGTGGAAAATTGCACGAATTTCCCGTACATGGCTAATAGCAAGTAGTATTTTGGCTAATTCGGTTGATAGCCGTAGTTCTTTTACACTCTCGTCATATTTTCTTACTCTACTGACCTCAATGCGTTTTACCGAAGGTTAATATTTAAGTGTAAATTCAATTTATTGCTTTTATAATTAATTTCAGATAGAATATCGTCAACGTGATAATAATAGCCGGGCATTACTTTAATTATGTTCCAGCTTTCTTTATCCGTCCCCTGTAATAGATATTATTAGTATATTTGGAACCATTCTGAAATGACCCTGTATAATGTACTTCCACAACCGCTGTTTCCCACACATCTTTCTCCAGCACAAGAGGATGATACAGTTTTGTAGTGTCACATGCTAGAGTATTTTGCGGGAAATGTTCCACAGAACTTTTACTGGGTAGTGTGAGGTTAAAAACTAGTACACTCCATAAATATATCTTTTCTTCTCTTTTTTCCTTTACACCACCACCTGTTTGTTAATTTTTACGTTTTACTCCTACCAACATTTGACGAGCTTTATTCTTTAAATTACTTTTCGCTTCCAGCTAGCGTGATTTTAAAGCCTCTTCATCGGGTCTATTACTATCTAGAACGTCACCGGCTACATTAAGTCCTGTACGTAACCGTTCTTTACCAACAGTTTTTGCACCTTGTTTTAATAATGAAAATACAGTACGAAATAAACCATATAAAAACTTCCAATACCATAACCTTCTTGGTATGGTGCACTCTATATACATTATATCCACTACCTGCTTGATGTGAATAATATTGAAGATAAGGATCATTCATTATTTTTCTGCTATACACACAAATATATTACTAGTTTACAATATTGTATTATTTTAATACAACTCTTCCAACGTTAACCATTCTTTAAATACGATACAGGAATCTATTAATTAATGAAGCAGAGAAACCCCGGATAGTGCCACCGCCGGTATTTCCTCTTCATAAAATGTACCATTAATCATATCACCATTTAAATCCTCTAACACACAAACCACTTTCTTCTCCTTATACTGCATGTGTTTTATTTTAAATATTTCCAACGTCCAATTTTCTTTTGTACCCTTTTGCAAAATGTCGTTTCACTTTAAAATTCGAACAGTATCAACTTCTTTTTATTTTTTTACCCTAACACTAGGACTAGCCGATTTCAGCAGTCTATTCCACACTTGTTGAAACCTATCTTGGTTCACAAGAGTGGGTGGTAATTTTTGTGTGGCGTGGCGTGTAGAATTATATCCGTGAACTAGTTTCGCCAATACAACAATTATCGATATGTTTTTAGAAGTAAAATATTTCCACATTGTTTACTTCAGACTGCGATCTAGACGTTCTACCAGGCTTGCCTTAATATCAGGGTTTTCGGCTGTGAAAAACGAATTTCATGCTTTTTGAGGAACGTTTGAAATGTTTAATTTAGAAACTCTGTACCTTTATCTCTTTGTAGACGTATGGGTCTACGTTTTGGGGTAGATGCAAATATTTTTTCGAATGCCTCTTAAGTATGTTCACCTGTTTTACTGCGAACCGGCACTGCCCAAGCATAGCGACTAAATAGATCAATTATTGTTAAAATATACCGGTAGCCGTCATTATATTTTCGTACTTTGTAAATCAACCAGGTCCGCTCGCAACTGATCGTCGATGTTAAACACAAGATAGCGATTGCGCTGAAAACGTTTTCGCACTGGTTTATGCAATGTATATGCCGGATGTTATTTTAATCACTCTTCCACTCGTTGTAAAGTTATTGATTTCTTTACAGCTTTCCATAACACATGAGCCGTTAAAAACGAAGAAAGATGTGCTGGGTTGTAGTAGACAGTAGCAAGCTTTTTCTTCATTTTAGTTTATAGTTGCGCAATCCTACAGCTTTACGTTTACGTGATGGTCCAGGCTCCACCGCTTCTTCCTTCTCCTTTGTTTTTTGGGGGAGCAGCAGCAGCAGCAGCAGTCAGTTTTCGAACATACTCTATACGTTGAGGGTTACCTTTATATTCTGAGGGTATACGGTATTTGATTTTGCTAATAGTATAGGGAATGGTTCCCAGCCAGTGGGTGGAATATTTTCTTTACCACACCTAACAAAATCAGGTACTAAGTCTACTATATTAGCCCCGGGGATTAATTTACCATATATATTAACGTTACCACATGCATCCCAATGACTATTTTGGTTTTGTTTCAATTTGTGTAATAAACAACTTGCTTTACGTCGACAGGCTTCGGGGAGAGTAGTAATTATATCATCATCATCATCATCGCTCTCCTCCACCACCTAAAGATTCTTTGCGGGTGTGTTGGGTTTTTGAACATATAAATATTTTTGTAACACCTCTCTGTACTGTACCCATTATTCTTCTACACTCAGTACTATTATTACTTAAAATTTGTTTCATCTCATCATCGAGATTTGAAAAGTTTGGTAACGATGTCATTTTTCTGGCGAGATTAAAATACGTGTTTTCACATGCTGCATAATTACTGTTTAAACAGACTAGGCAGTATGCCTCCTAGAATGGGGCAAGCAGTACTGTAAGAAAACCACCTTCTTGTACAATTATTAGTTTTTCTTTTGTTTCAATATCGGTTCTTTCTTTACCAAATACCTAAGTTGATTCTATATTTCCGCAATCAGTTTTCTTCTTCTTTATTTAACGGAACATTTCCTTGCAATACGTGATAGGAACATTCACAGATAGAAGTAATTAACTCGGAATCTGCATTTTGTAGCAATGTCTTACTTACTTTAGGTTTTGCCTTTGCCAGAAGGCTTAGTAAGTGGGCACTCTGCTTATTAATAATTTAGTACTACTACTACTACTCTAATGGTTATTACAGTAAAAATATATAACATATTGAAGTTATTTTATAGGTACATAAACATAATTAAAAGTATCCGTGCGGAAAACATTTGTTCGAACACGTTGATCGTCAGCGGTATTTTGTTGTAAATCAAATAGTAGATAACCATAAGCATTTCGGGTTGCATCATCGTAGGCCTCCTGAATAAATTTTGTATTATTAGGATACAGCTGACGGGCAAGATAATTAATTTGAGTCCGATCTCTGGGGTTTATAAAACATACCATGTAGTGACTGTTTAAGGAAATATCTCGCATACCTCTGGCCTGGTGGAATATATTCTGAGTAATAAACATAACACTTAGATTATGATGGTGACTGACTACCTCTAGTGAAAAAAATCTACAATCTGAACATCACATTCACGCATTAAATCGTCAATTATAATAAGATGGGACCCTGTGTCCACGGGGAAATCATATATACAGGGTAAACCCTTTTTGAATGTGCACGTAGATAAATATAAAGTCTTGTATAAACCCTGCCACTCGCCATAACACCATATTATATTTTTCCATTTTTCAGCATAGTGTTTTAAAAACTCTTGTACAAAATACGATTTCCCACATCCCGAGGGGGCGAGCAATAATGCATGTAAAAGGATGTCTCCACTCCATCTCTCTCCCCCCCCTCTCTCTCTCTCGATATATATATATATTCATTCACAGCCGGGAGCGTTATTAAGCATCATAATCTTAATTTGATCAAAATTAACAACCTTCATTGTCTGGGTGTTCAGTGTAATTCCTTTTACTTTGCAGACAGTTTTTATATTGTCACAGCTAGATGCCTGGTAGCCATAATTTTTAGTCCCGCCACTGCAGAACTCCCTAATAAATGCATTAGCGCCTACAGATTCCAATTCGTTTTTAACTGCCCTAAATAATCACCTACTGGCAGTTTTATGCCCCCCGGTTTAACCGCGTAAATAAGACTATCCGTATCCATATATATTGCTTTCTCCCTGAAAAAAACAAATGTTGTTATAACGGCGTATAACGCGGCCCATGCACGGTAAAAAAACTTTATTTTTATATGGGCCAGTTTAGTAACTTTGGACTTCGGCCCGTCACGATTTGCCTTTAGCTGTTAAGTGTTAAAATCCACACCCATGCCCCTGCCGGGACTCGAACCCGGGACCGTTGAGTCGATAGCCTACCGCCGCAGACCGCTCGACCACCCGGCCGGCGCCCATGCACGGCTAGAGCTGTATAAATACCTAGAAGAGGTTGGGAAGAGGTTATATTTTTGGATTGTACTCAGTCAACATTATGTTAGTTTAGAAATATAACTCAATGGTAAATTATAGAAAATAAAGTATGGTATCTATACTATTTCTTCACTTTAAAGAAAAACGGGTATCAGTTCCCACGTTTTACGGATGAATAAGAAATTCATATCTTGTAATAGCGATAGAATCTAATTTCTCTAAATCACTTTTGAACCATAAAACCTGCTAACTTCCATAGAATTTATCTCACTTTACTATTTTCCATTTTTAAAAATCAATTTCCTCAAAGCTTATTCTAACGAACTGATGCCTTTTTTTAATATATACGGATAAATTAACTTATCTGTTAATTGGATGTCCAACTGATAACTCCTTGTAACGTCTTTGTAACACACCGTTCCTTGAGTTTTCGTTAGAATTTATTCACTTAATTCCCCTGACATGGGTTTCCAAATATGTTATTTTTTAAAATATAATCCGTTTCAATATTCATGATATCCTGCAGAAGTAACCAAAAATGTTCTTAGATTTGTATATGAATTGTTACAGTTGAGGTTTTTCCACTAAGAACTCAAATCCAGTTTTAAAAAATTTACACTAGAATACGCCATATGAATGGTACTAGTTATTTACAAAACGAAAGAAAAAATAACTTTCTACTGAACGCACGCTTTCTGTAACAAACAAATACTATTATGTCAAAGATCTACAAAAGCTGGAATACTTTTTCTCATCATTTTCCCTCTCTTTCCTTCAATGCCTCACGGCTATGCTTACACACAGACACACGTACTGTGCCAAAGGACTTCCATGTTCGTACGTTTTCTTACAACCACGTAACACACCAGCCTATGAAACAGTTCTTTATCACAAAACTTGTCTGTTTTCGTTCGATCCAAACTAGTATACTCACGTTCACTCACCACCAAAGCAGCCTGTTGACCTCGCCATAGCATGAACAGTTCCCTGTATATAGAATGCCCCTCTCGCCTCGACACTCTCCCAGTTCCACATTGCTGATTGCAACTCCCTGGCACTCCACAAAGGGCGTGGATTTTTCGTTGAGAAATCTTCTGCAATCGTGCAATGCGAAAGAATAAATGTTATAGCCTTTTGTAAAAATAATGTTGTGTATAGTAAATGTTTAACTTAACACAAGGAAATTGACAGCCGCCGTGACCGGGTCTCGACCCCAGATCTCCCAGTTGCCGACTAAATATGATATCTATTAGACTACCACAACACGACTAATTCTCTGTGTATTTAGAAGGTTGCCCTCGTATCAACAATTCTCCCCGCTCTTCTTTGTTGCTTACAAGGTCCAGGCACTCCACAAGAGGCGGAGATTTTTCAACGAGTTCCTATTTCGAATCCGGGCACGGCGACTGTCATTTGTGTGTGTTAAATTCAATTTTACTCATTTTCTTTGTCTCCTGAAACCTTGACTCCACAATACTGTTAATCACGCATAACAAACGCAGAATATCGTTAACCTTCGGTCCTTTTGTCGTCTTCGTTTATTGGAGTTCCATGTTAACAGATTCGTCCATCACTCCAGCAATCAGGTACTGGCAGCCCTTGGGGAGAAGTTGCTTGCTGTGATGACTATGTGAAAGCACTTACATTGTAAATTGAAGAAGGGGTTAACTCCAGAAATACCTTCTAATGGTAATAGTATATGTTTGTCGCAGATTATTGTTAACAATATCTTCCTCGAAGTTACAATAACCCCAAAGCAAAAAGTCGTGGGGAAAAAACCTGGAAACCTCAATTCTTTTCAATTACTAATCTCGTTTTAAAAGTACTGTTTTTCACCAAAATCTTATCGGTTGATGAAGTTCGATCGAAATGTAATGAAAATCAATTGATTAACAAAAGTTTTTCTCTACCAAAATTGTTGTTTCTTAATCCTATGTAGTTTCAAAACGTTATTCTAAATAATAATTTTATGGTTTGTGACTATCTCTGAAGGCCCCTCTTATGTTTTAAAAGACTGATTTAAATACAGAAAATAAGAGGTGTTCCTCAATGTTCTCTGTCAATAACGCCGACGCTATTCACAAATTATAACCGTGACTCTACTATGTAAAAAATGACTGATACGTATTTAATGAACTTTCCAGAGGAGTGTGTACACGTGGGCTGGATATCATAGACAACACCACAAATACGCCGACACAGATGCCGACCCTCACAATTCTAATAGAGGTTTCTTCTTCTCCCATTGTGGATGGCTGATGATGAAATGGATCCCAGCAGCCGAAGAGAAAGCAAAGTTGGTGGACCTGTCTGACCTTGAAGCAGATCCCATTGTCATGTTTCAATACAAGTAAGTGATCACGTGGAAAACAAAACTTAGTAAGACAACAATTTTGTTGAAAACTTCACGGACGTTGCAGCTGAATTCGAAAGAATGGAAGTGTATTCACTGTCCTGCATACGTCAATAATAGAGTTTTAGTTGTAAGTGTTCCATGTTCTAATGCCAGGTTAGCTAACGTTCTAAAGTTGCTACTGTATTATACAGGAACTCCCATATTCTCCTTAACTTTCAAATCATATATCATTGCCCGTTTTGATTTCATCCGGAACTGCAAAAATATCTTTATTCAAAAAAATACGCTGAGTTTCTATTTAAAAATGTTGCACTTTCTATAAAAAAAAAAAACATTTTATTTACTGCGTGATCTCCGGCTATTTAGCAATTGAATAGTACATTTTCAAAGGGGCACCAGTCCTCAATTTATCCATTTTTAGTTTTGCAGTGTTTTAGAATATACAATAGTAGCTGGAGGTATAGAAATTAAAATGGAATGAAAACCTTTATTGCCTTGAGTTTTAAAGTGACCAGATAACTTTTAAGAGGGCATCACTGAAGAACTCATGCATAAGGAAACTAACTTATTAATCAGGAAATACTTCCCTCAAGTACAATAAAATTAAGGATCTGGAGAAACTAAATCGTTGTCTGTCTGATTGGTACTTAAAATACTATGATAATATTTTTAAGTGGGATCTGAACAACGAAATCCCAGATAATGACTAAACTTACTGTCAGTTCATGACTTGTTTCGTTGATAAATCAATGTTATAAAATTTCAAAGAATCGAATTGATAATGTATGAAATCAACATTATGTTCGTTTAGAAACATAAATAAATAAAAATGAAATGAAACGAATTCCAAATAAAGGGAAATATTTAGTTTCTGTACTTTTTCTTCAATTTGTTTTTAAATGTGCATCCGTGCTCAAATTTTACTGACCAATAACATATTTGCATATTGCAATAGCGATACAATCTCATAACTCAGAAACACTTTTCAAGCATCGAAAGTGCTAATTTATCATAATACGGAAAATAGAAAATAATTAAGTGAAATTAAATGTATATAAAGTCTTTTTCAATTTCCCAAATGCGTGTACTACTAGGCTGATGTTCTTTTAAAACAATTCAATAATAATTGTTTGTCAGTTGTATATACATGATTTATTTCAGGCTGCGTAAATGTTTTAAAAACATTCGAATATAATTTAACCCCACACATTCTATGTGCAATGCTATCTGGATCTTTTCAAAGTTGTTTTTATTGCCAATTTTTCATTGTGTCCAATCAAAATCTTTATTTGACCAGGGACAGTTGGAAACAATATTCAACAGCATCACAAGAACTCCTACAGTGAAATATTCTTTAATTCCTATACATGGTTTACAACTTTTCAAATGGTGTACCTCTTTTAAATTCTTTATCGAAAACTTGTTTGTATGTGAACGTTGAGTCACATTTGAATTTATATCTTCCCATAATTACTGTGTTACCCCACCTCGCCCTGAGCCAAAGTTACCTAAAGGCCATAAACGAATAATATTTCGGTAGCAAGTCATCATTCCACTTTATACTGTGTTACCCGATCTCAACCTGAGTCTAAGATGCCTAAAGGCCATAAATGTACAATATTTCGCTAGCAAGTTATAATTCAAGTTTTCAGTGGTTCTATTTTTAAGTGAACTCTGCAATGTTTACTTTAGAAATCCTGCACCATATTCACAAATCAGATATTATTTACGAGACACACCGAAAGATAACAATCCAAGGTTCCTACACCTTCATTGCCATTCATTTCTAGTCAAGAAAAATAATAAACAGCAATTGCATAACCGTGAATGTGCAATAAACTTAATTTAAAATCCATAGATATTTAATTAAGAAAGTCATCTAATTTCTCAGCTGATGGTTCTAGCTGGTAACCTCCAATGACTCGATCAATAATTATTTGAAAATAGAAAATTGTCGAGTTAGTATCTACATACAAGTCTTATTTCAAAGTGAAGTAAAATCGTTGTTTGAAAATTAAGAGTTTGTATTTTACTAGAAGCTTCAATAAAATAAGCGGAAATTCTGCTTTTATTTTCAGTTTTGGGAGGACTTCTATAATTTAATAGCCAAATTTTTGTGCATACCAGACCCTAATACTAGTGGAGGTGATTAATATTTTAAAAATCAAACTGGTCGCCTCAATATATTCTCATTCTCTTGAGAAAGCAAGCATTCGGAATGATTTAGAAACAAGTGTATAACAAATATTTAAAAAGTATATTTCCTCATTTCTCTCGATTGATGATTCTTCAATATTTACATGAGTGCTATCAATAGCAAAAGTACTATCAGTAGCAACATAAACAACAAAACTATTTACGTTAATTTTTGTGTTCCAATTTTAGGACAACTAATACAAGGCACTCTGGTATAAAGAACTTCAAGGTTCAAGTTCTGAGCTATCCTTGGTGCACAACAAGGAGTGTGTAGCATTATAGATTTCATGTAAATTTTACGCAAAATTTGTGTAAGTAATTCATTAACGGGGCGAACATTGCATTTCAGATATTATTACTTCTTATATGCCATCTTTGCACTGGGAATACCAGTAACCCTTCCATGCTACTTATGGGGAGAGACCTTCATAAATTCATATTTCGTCAGTTACTGTTTGCCATACGCTTTCGTCCTGAATGGAATATTTCTTGTGAACAGCGTAGCACATAAGTGGGGATACAGACCATACGAAAGGTAAGTAAATATTCTTTTCTCACGTTTAGTTAAAATCACTCTGGCCTATTTTCAGAAGTAAAGAGCTTTAATTCTTCAATATCTATTGAATCTGCACATTCTAACGTATCACTTACATTTAAAATCTCTCCTTAAAGGAACGTTTTCATTGTACTTGCTCCCAACTTAAACTTCTACCTGACGGTACAGTGAAACATACTTGTGTTAACTAGTTCACTAGATTTGATTTGTTTGAATGTGAATTTACATGAAAAATGAAGAAATTACAGGACACAAGAATAAATTAATGTTAACTCTTTATCGACAAGATGAAACAACTGTAAGTCCTGCCGCTATGGAAGAAGTGGCGAAAGAATAGTTAACTTTGTTACGTACAGTAGGTGTACTTAGACTAGATTTACGCTTATTAATGTAGTAATAAATAACACTGTCGGCAGAACAGGAAAAGTTTCAGTCGCTTCCAGTCTTAAGTGCGATTTAGATTAATTTGATGTTGCTAAGTCAAAATATGATAACCAAAACGCTCTGTTAGTCTTATGCATTTTTAAAGTATACATTTATCAACAGAAGTATTAATATTCACATTTCATAATTTTAATTTAGGTTTAATATATTAGCAATACATCAGCAAATATTTGATAAAACATATGTACGATGTATAAGTTTTAACTTCTATGGCTCTTTTGGTGGCTAGAAATACTCAACAGTATTCTGATAACATATTATAGGTTTCATTTGTCACAATGTCTCGTTTCCAATTGTGCTACTACACTACCTCGTGGTGGGATCGTTCGTCGTATTTGGCCGATCCTAATGTCCATAGTTTGAGAAAAAATACAAGTTCAGTGCAATAAGTTGAGCTCCAGAATTATCTTTCGCCCGTAGTTGTGACACTACGATTTTTCTTACGATTGTTGGACTTTTCATTTGCGTATGAAATAAGAAACTTGAACTAACTGTTGGACTCGACTACTGTCGAAAATGTCTTCTTTAATTTTAATCTTATATATTTTTATTTTTCAAGTAAGCACATTCTTCTTCTTGTTTGTTCATTGACTGGATAAATACATTTCTTACGGTGTTATTTTATGTAACATATAATGTTTCTGAATGTATCTTTAGAGTTTATGAGAGTTTGAAGGTCTAAGAGAAAACTCGGTGACGTTAAATCGCAATAAAGAGAAAGGAACCGTGGTTTGAAATAAGAAATTTTCACCCAACTTCAAAATGATAAAAATTGAGCAGATATCCAGATTCCATAGCAAAACTCGAAATTGGAAGAGAATAGGTTGAACAAGTTCCACCTTCAGCAGAAAGCATCAAAATCGGAAGAGAAAAAGTTGAAGAAGTATTCAGCATCCGAATAAAGGACACATATGACAGGATCACGTGTACACAACGTTACTCTAAACTGGCAATGATCCTTACTATGATGGCAGTCTTTTATCTTGTGGTCTTCCATACATTTCCGGCAGAGGCAAAACGTAAGTCACCCACCATAGATGTATGGGAGTACTGGTATTTTTAGATCGAGTGGAGGTATTACAGTACAGTCCACAAGATCATGAACCTTCTCCATGCTGGGAAAACTATTTTTATATATCCTTGACTTGCCCGTAGGTATTGGGGTAGATCAGGTAACATTCAAGTACTGAATTTGATCTCCCTCCCACTGAGCGAGTAAGTGAAAACACCGTGTTCTGCCACCTGAAAAGAATTTCGGAGATCAGTTGCTCATGACGATAAAGGCTTTTTTAAATGCCTTTAAGGCATA
The DNA here is from genome assembly GCA_022664845.1 of Lepisma saccharinum. NCBI lineage: Eukaryota > Metazoa > Arthropoda > Insecta > Zygentoma > Lepismatidae > Lepisma > Lepisma saccharinum. Next base: position 9,128 of record JAGDQP010019795.1, on the reverse strand, counting down.
TCTTACTTCACTCCAGCGTCCGATTCGCCCACCGAAATTTCGTCAACATTCCTTATCAGGATTTCCAAATATTTTTTTTTCTTAGGATACGCTCATATCGTTGCTTCAAACTTTTCGAACGTCAATAGGCTTATGGCGAAGATTCGGATAATACTTTGGACACACATCGAAGAAACAGGAGATACTTCCACACTGTGTACGTGTCTTTGCCATAACCGTCTACTTTATATATCACAAAGCGTACCTAACCATGGTTTTCTGTATGTTGGATATCAACACATCATTTATGCGCCGTATACATCATCCACTGCATAGTCTTCTTATTTTGCATTTGGGCAAAAAGATTGGGAAATATTATCCTGAACTGTTAGTGGACGGTCTCTATTGTTTAACTCAAAATATTAATTCACCACAGAACCGGTCGAAATTTTTGATGTGCCCTCATAAGTAGTAATTTAATTTTCGCAACTCATACGATACACTCGCGCCCGAAATGTGTGGCACCCCAAAAATTGTGGCGCTCTGTTCACAGGAACAGTTCGACCACTCCTCGGTCCTGCTTTGGTTCACCATCTAAAGATAACAACAATATAAATAGAATGTTGTGTCTCATCTATTAAAATAAATAGGTATAGCTGAGATTACGTTAGAATTATTGCTTTATTATTCCTATTAAATTTAACCATAGTCATAAAATGTAGAAAGCGAAATAGCTCAATTGGACGTAACAGATAAGGGACACAATATTCTTACTTTATACAAATAAGCAAACAGATCTGAGGAATTGAGGGAAAAAGAAGTTGCATAATTCAAATTCAAGATAGTTGAACTCAGAGTAATATGTCAATCAATAGCTTAACATATTGCCACTGTCCATCGCTAAACCAAACATTTGAGTGAAATGATTGCCGTATGTTCTCCAGAGAACACAATATGTTCCTTTAGTTTTATCAATTTGTTCTTCATCTATTGCGTTAAAACACAGCATCTCTTAATTTTAAATTGTTTCTGCAATTGATCTTAACAGTTGAAGGACATACACTATAAATATTGTATTATATGGTATATAAAGTGGAAAATGAACTGAAAATATATTAACACAACGAAAAGCAATGTTTCGTCCTTACAATTCGGCCTAGGTGCTTCAGAAAAGTTTTCAATTGCTTTGTTGCTAAATTGCAGGTTTTAGATATCTAATTTTAGATGAAGTTTAGTTTATACGATAATAATACGCGAAAAGAACTATGAGGTTAAGAAGATCTGTAGTCAACCCATTCCTTATTTATACTTTACAACTTCTTATTTCGAATTATTGCCTTGATCACTTATAAACAAGCACAAGATAATTCAAAGACTTCTTTACAATTAATTTTCGCGCCATTTGCAAAAGCATACTTCGATTGGAGTTTCTATCAAATAGCCTTCCTGCAGAGTGTTGATTCAATAGAATCACTAATTCTTTTTATAAATATACACAAGCGTTCACAGGGAGGATTGATTTACATTATTGTTGTTCTAGTAATACAGAATGCTTTTTGCAATGCAAATGAAGACAATATTGGATGTTCTGAATTGTTAATGGAGTCAATATCCACGCAATGCTATTTTTTTATATAAAGATGTTTAATCTAAAACAATAATGAAATCATAGAAATTAAGTTCAGAAAAGGTCATCACAATCACTGCAGATAGTCATCATTAAATATATGTTCGAAATCATTGAAAAAGTAGGCATGAACTGCTTTCCCATTTGCACCCAAATACATTAACAGGTCATCAGAACCTCCTGCCTCTTCCATCTCCATGTATGGTCCAGCTCCTTCAGGAAACATTTCATCTGCTACAATGGTAGGCTTTATGTTAACAGTTACCTACTTATAATGGACATTTCCGTTTTGACCGTCCTTATATATTTTACAGTTTGTTTGTGTACATCGGATTAAATAACATATAATGTTTTTTTTTTAATTTCAGCGCTACGGTTTTCCATTACGTAGAAATATAGCATGAAATACTGAGAATTCAATCTCCTACGTCATACAACGAAAATCATTCTCTGATTGGTTTGACGTAATCAATCTGTTGTATTTCCGTAGCTATATGCTTCTCCCTATGTTACGTTCCTTATTCAGAAGTTTGAAGACAAAAAAAAAAGAGAAAGAACATTTACTTCATCACTTAACGGAATAATTAATGTACAAATCTGCAGAACACACTTCAATAAGTTTAAACACCAAAACATGTTTTTAATAATAGAAATTGCTCGAAACATAGACAGGGAGCAGTCTTAACATGCAATGTTCTTCTTATCGCTCGTTCGTGCAACTATATATATCTTGTAAATTTAGTTCAGTTGGTTAGCGCATGCAACTTTTAATTTTTTATACTTTCGCCTAAGGCTGTTCGAATCCTATCAATGGCCGTGTTTTATTTTACTTCACGAAACGCAAGAGTAACTTCAATGTGAAAGTTTCAATTTACGTTTTTGTTTCTTACATGCTTTTATTATTATTTTATACAATGACATATTAAAACTATTCAATATATTCACGGCCTACAAGTACGTTAAATTGTTAACAGATGGCAGTAACGAGCACTATTAATTCATGTGATTCATGAAGTTCTTGAAAAATACTTCACTAGCATTCATTAAAAAAGTATACGATTGTCAGATGTAAAAACCAACAATTTTTACAGAAAAAAGAGGTAATTCTTTTTAAATACAAGAGTTCTAAAGAGCATTATTAGAAGATATCTTATGATTTAATCATGAAAATGAAAAAAAAAGAGCTGATATAAATTAGTGTTGAAGCTACCAAACTATATCAATATCTTAAAAGGTATTAAAAGTAAAAATCAATTTTAAATGAATAAAACGAACTAAATGACGTGTTAAGGCATACAGAAACGCTATTCACCACTTATACTATTTCTTTCGATCCATTTTTGCGATCTCTTTTTAACAATACTAACAAATCAAATACAATTTGTATGTCAATGACAAGCAGTCGGAAGACTGATTACGTCATAACATGGCGGCGCCCGATTAAGCGCAAGGCTGAGACTCTTTTGAAGCAAGTATTTATAACTCTTGATAGATTCATCACAGAAAGAAAAGAAAATGTTTTCCGTAGTCTGCTTTAATAGAAGAATTTTTTATTGGAATAAAAAAATACTACCGGAAATGTCCATTAAGGAAAGTGGCAAACGTTCCGTCAAATAAATAAATTACAGTAGGAATACGAGTAGATGCCCAGGCTAATTCCAAATGTTATTCGGAAACATAAGTTACTTAGGGGAAGGCCGAGAGGGGGCGAAGGTAGAGCTTTGAGCCAAGCACTTGTTTCGAAGGAAGAAGTGGCAAATATTATGGCTTTGTCGTCTAAATTATCTGCAGACTGAAGGGAAAAGGAGATGTGTGATTTGATGATAGGTGCATCCCATGTAAATTGCTTTCATCTAGTATCGAGTTCGGGTAGAATGGTCAAACTAATAATGACAAAGTTGAAGAACAAGCTTTAATCTCAGAATCTCCATGAGAACTGATATCATTTTGGAGAAGTGATTTCATCAGGCATCGGGAACCATAGAATGACGCCAAGAAGGCGGGAATAGCCAAATCTAAGACGTGAAGAATGCCTAATCCTCCAAAATTGACAGAGAGAAAAGCCTAAAGCCATGTGTGGTCAGGAAGGAAACAATTTAGGTTGGATTCTAAACCAGATTTAATGGTGTTATCGTAACGTTCGAGTAGATCTTCCTCTCTAAGAAGGCGAACAACGCAGAAAATATAATAACCTTGGTATGGTAAAAGAAGATCTTAATAAATAAAATGCTGAGTGTGAAGAGATCGATGAAAGGCGTGAAAAGTATATTTCAAGTTTGGCTATTTTCCCAATTAATAAAAATCTCATTGCTTCAGTAAGGAGGGCAGCACCTAAAAAAAAGCATTAATTGAATGCCTGGAGCCACTACGTTGAACATCGTGAAAAGTGCGTGTGTTTGTTCGATTGTAGTTTCCAAAAAGCTAATCTCACGTTTAGAAAAATTAAGGTCAAGGTCAATTGTAATTGTCTTCTTATGGATTTCCTTTAATGTATTTAGTATAGTATCCGGGTTTCCAGCTATGGTTCCGTCGTCTAAGTACCATACATTCAAGTCAGCGTTGGTATTGTTGACAATAGGTTGAAGAGTCCTTGCAAATAACGCTGGTCCAAAAGGGTTTCCATGCTGTACTCCTCTTTGAGATAATATAATATCCATACTATAAAATAAATAGCTGGCTTGAGCATAACTTTGAAACACACATGGATAAATGGAAGGAAAATTATCCTTGACAAATGTGAGCATTGCTTGCCTGTCTATTTCATTGAAAGCATTATTGAAATCAATCTTAAAGAAGGCTTTAGGCTTCTGGTGAGGGTATGAATAATATATGCGTGCAGTATGTGCAGCAGCTTCTGCTCCATGTTGAATGCCTACTCCAAGTTGGTGTGGAGAAAGGTGCTGAACTGAACCCTCCAACTGAACCAATAAGGAATGATTTAAGCGCCTTAAAAACTCGTTGGACGTAACTTTATTGACATCAATATTATGATCTATTAAGTTAGAAGGTGCAAATGCAAATGCAGCTATGCAATTGCTGAGGATGTTTTTCTTTTAAGGCCCTCAAAATGGAGCGAAGCTAACATCAGAAATTACAAGTCTGACAGCACCATGTATGTTGCCATCAGAAAGTTTGCTCTCAATATACTTGAACAAGACACCGTTGAATGATTTGTTAACAGTTTTATTATGTTTGTATTTATTGGACATGACTGACAGTCATTGGATTAGTTATATCATCATGAGAACTACTGGACCATAGTTGAATTCTCTGTTTCACCCATGTAGTGAGATTAGAGATTTTTGCGGATTGTGAAGGCATACTGAGAGTGCTATATGGGAAGAATAAAAGTTCTATCCAGTGTTAGATATTATTAGATGTTACAATCTTCTGAAAAATTTCAAAAAGAGCCTCAGCCATAGCATTTCTTGCTCCTCGAGGAATTCTTCAGAGAATGGGTACTGACGACTTAAACCTTCCCAAACTATCAATAAGTTTAGAACGTAGAATATTTTGACATAAATACTGCCACCTGAAATCAAGTCAAAAGGAAATTTGATTGGGTGAACAACATTTAGCGCTGGGCGCAGATGCTCTCTTTTCCTTGGTAGTGTCATTATGACATTTACCGTTGTGTATCACTAGTCCTCTAGAATTAAGAAAATATTTATTACATTTTGAGCAGAGGAAATACCTGGAATTAAAACTGAAACCAGCAGGAGTGCAGGACATACGAGGAGCTTGATTATTCATAGTTCTTTCCTTGTTGGAATAATTTGTTTAGCGTGTGTAGATATTGATATTGTTAAAGAATTTAAAGATTCCCTCACATTCGAGTCACTGTTTGAAGTTTTTAAAGCGTGTGCTCGAGTGTTAATCAGCTATTTGCCGTCCTGTGAATGTTAACTAAAAATCTCTAAAAAAGAAATAAAGAGCAACCTTGTTAAAATCATATGATAGATCAATAAACTAACAACGAATATTAGTCAAGCAAACCAATTGTGTTTTTCTGGACCTACATATGTCAGAATCACAAAACTTATCTCTTAATTAGTGTTCATGATCCTTGAATTTCAAAGGACCGTTCATATGGGCTTCTACTTTCTGCTTCTTATTCAATATAAATAAAATACATACTCTATATTTTGTTCTTTGCTTATTTAGTACTTTACTCATTCATTTACGTGATTTCATGAAAACACTGTTAAAACAAATGTTTTAATTATCCCAACAGCATCTAACGGAAACTAACTAAACCTAGATTAACATATCCGAAAATTACCATGTATTTAGTAAATTTTTTACATAAATAAAAGCGGGTAAGTTGTTATGAACCACCACATATTATTTTCAAATTTCAATTATTGCCAACTTGAAGACGAATATATAGTTGACTTAATTAATATTGCACAAAATTGTTACAGGTAAATGAAACATTAATTGTATTCCCCAAAAAGCTAATATAAATTGTCTCAATTACTTGATTTCTAATATTCTCAATATCTTGATTTCTAATGCTATTTTTTCATTATTTCGTAGAGACATACGTCCTGTGGACAACGAAGTGGTGTCGTTTATGTCGTTTGGAGGGGGATCGCATAACTACCACCACACATTTCCATGGGACTACCGATCTGCAGAAAACGGATTATGGAACAGTTTGACAACGAGAGCAATTGACTTCTTTGCTGCTATTGGTTGGGCCTATGACTTGAAGAGCGCCACTCCAGAAATGGTGAAGGCTCGTGTTCAAAAAACGGGAGATGGGAGCCATCCTGTGTGGGGTTGGGGAGACAAGGATATCCCACGGGAAGAATGGGATAAGTTAAAATAATATCAAAAGATAAAACCAATCTACGATGATAATACCATCGGTAACACAGCCTAACTTAAATATGAGATCCAAGCTGCTTATAAAACTAACATCATTCATGTGCTGTGACTAAACAACATACTTTAAAAAAATATTAAATATGTGAATATGAAGCTTTTATGTGTGTTTTTACATTTTACCATATTTTGCGTATCTGAATCTTGATATTTAATACGTAATTGAAACATATTTTCGAAGGCTAGTTTTAGTCGTCGCTGTATTTAGAAAGAGAAACTATTTCTAGTGTTGAATAAAACGAATTAAATTAAGTTTAATTTACGCTAATGGTTTCGCAGTTCATGTTAGAGAAAACATACACGCAGTTGCTGACTGCACTGCTTGATACTGAGCCGAAATATAAATCCTGATAAAGAGTTAACAGCAATTATATTGTACCACATAATCCATCCAATTACCAAGGAAATAAATAACCATAGATGTCACACACACATTATAGTTTTATTTCATTGAAGAATCTTTTACTAGCCATGTTGACTGTGCGAATACAAGTTGGCCAAGTAAAATGCAAAGCAAGTTATAAGTTATTAATCCTCTCAACAAAGTTTCCAACAAGATGTTTTACTTCGGCCACATGTGGAGGAGCAAACACGTATTCTGAGCACTAATTCTATTCATATTAATATTCTGAGTAAATATGAATATATCCATATCTAATAGAAATACATATACTCCTGTAAATATTTTGATACTATTACAGTTCGGGACAAATTTTGTCACTTCTTTTGAAGAAACATTGCAATTTTTCGTATTTAATCTGGTGTAACATTCACAGTTTGCAACACTGCGTTTCCCTCTTCACATATGTTGCTTAAGAAGAGGGGATACAGTTTCGAGTTTCGTTTTTGCCATCAGCCGACATCCAGATGGCTCTATTACAAAGTCGAAATCTTGCTTGCGTAAGGCTTTCATGGCTTGGTTCCTTGTCATCTTCCAAGAAGGGTCCACAAGAATCATTTCAGCGTTGTCAGGTCTACAGAGTTTTCAATGGAATACGGAAAATCAGATTTTTTGTATGATCTACAGATTTTTCAATATTGTATCCACAACTGAATTTAAGCTTGAAAATCATCCGTTCCACTAAGAAAACATTTAACTTTATCAGGATCAGGAACCACCAGTTCTTTTTTTTTCTAATTCAATAATTCTGTCTGTATACCCGTCGCCTGGAGAGAGAGAGGTTGCGTGCATTTTCCTTTTCTTCCACCCCTCCCTTCGTCCACTCTTGTCTACTTTTCCAGTGTGGTTGTAAAGTGACCGCTTCCTACCTTTGGGGAGTTGTGACAAAGTCATTGGAAACTGAAAATCTGGGAAGAGCACAGAATGACTAACAGGAGAGGAACAAAAAGATGTAAGCTCACATAAGGTCATGCACACTATAAATAGCCGTCAAACATCAATTATGAATCTTTTTTCTGAAACGATGAAACATAGCCTCAAAGTTCTTTTTTTTCTTTATTTTAAACCCTTCTCTGAAGCAAAACAACTATTTTCTTGTTTCTATCTCTCCTAAAACTTTCTGAGTTTCAGAAATTATCCATTGCCTGGTCAGTGGTTAGAGTAGTTAAAAAAAAGGTTTGCAGACATTTCTCCAGATATTTTTGTATTTCTAAAGATAATTTCAATTCCGAACCTGGCAACGCTGATTTGTGGTTTGAAAGAACAGAAGGGATCTTGCAAGACGTACAGACAGCTTAGGGGCACTTCTCCCATCTCTTTCCTTCCCCATCAACCAAACGACTGACCACCGAATTTCGGTCGTTTAGTTTTTTCCGGCTTCCTTGCAGTGGGTTAAAAAAAAAGAAAGAAAAGAAAATGCATTGACGTTCGCTGTTTACTTTATGCACGTTTCCATAATGAATTTCCTTTTTATTTTTGGTATTTTACTACATTCAGTTATGGAGAGGTTGATAAAAAACGGAACTCAAAGTACAGTTCCTTATCATTGACGAGAACCTTCGAATTCATTTCAGTATTCAATTGAAAAAGTTACACATTACGTTCAAATAATAATAAGAATGATAATTATAAGAAGAAGAAGATGAAGAAGAAGAAGAGGGTCCAGCAAAAATTAAATTAATTATTCAAAAAATAATTCAATACGTTACGGGAAAAGTTTTATCTCTGGAAATTGAACACTGTTACAAGGAAACAACCAATGAAATCGTATCAAAACCTACCTTGAAATTTACCTGGGAAAATCTACGTCATTTAGAAAGACTTTTTTTTTCTTGAAAATGTACATGACCTACATGATTCACCACCATTAGCCAGTAATGACCAGGGCTAAAATCGAGTGACTTTTGCTGACCCGGTCTCGGAATCGGAATTTCGAAGCCGTAGTTTTCGAGCTCTGGGGATAGCGTCTACGGTCCTAGTCACCCCTGAAAGAAACACTATTCAAACGCAAGAGTATAATTAAAAATCTTGCTTTGTTCTCCGGGCTACCGGGTCTAAATCGGGTCACCGGGTTAGGCTGGGTCTGAAGCCTAGAACCGGAGGCCCGTTTCAAAAGACCCGACAATCGACTTAGTGACCCATTTCAGCTCTGGTCATGTTTATACACCATCTTTTGAACTGCACGTGGATATCGTGGCCGAAATACCTTAGCGCTCTCGCCCCATTCCACTA
>JAGDQP010019794.1:20321-34329 GCA_022664845.1 Lepisma saccharinum | reverse complement strand
GACGTTTAATAAAACCGTGTTGCTCCATCGAGTACGTATCGTAACGTACGATAGTCTTTCGTTTACGAACTCTATATTCTGAACCGCCTGAAGGATACTGCTCTTAATGAGGAGTCCTGTTCCGAAATCGTGAGGCTGTGTTCCACTGTAGCAGAAAGTGTACTTGCCCTGTGGGATGATATCTTGACCCTTCCACCGAACTTCTTGTATCGCTAATATATCTAGCTCGAACTTCTCGGTCTCGCGTACCGCCACCTGAAGAGCGCCCGTTTGGTATAATATTCGTACGTTCCACGTTCCTATTCTACGATCTTTCTTAATTCTGTTCTTGGAGCCCCCTGAAGAAGTCCCAGCCCGGAGATCCGAATGAGTGACTAGTTTACCTCCGGAATATTTTACCCCAAGAGAATCCATGAACCATCTGTTAATATTTGTTGACATGTTTTAGCGGTGTAGAGTTGTCCGCTCTACTACCTCGCAGTATAGACATTCAAGATGTCATCGTCTGCAGATTTCTGAGTCTTGCCGATGTCATTCATCTTCAGCCTCAGAGTAGTAATGTTGATATTTTTGTTGGGGGTTATCTTCCCCTAGCCTTTGTAGATCCCTCTACTAACTGCAAGAGCCGGCCGGCTGGCCGAGTGGTCTGCGGCGGTAGGCCATCGGCTCGAAGGTCCCGGGTTCGAGTCCCGGCAGGGGCATGGGTGTGGATTTTAACACTTAACAGCTAAAGGCGAATCGTGACGGGCCGAAGTCCAAAGTTACTAGACTGCCCATATAAAAATAAAAGTTTTACTAACTGCAAGACAGCAGTACTGGTTTAGGTCCGGCCCGGAATATTTCCGCTAACCACCATATCTGGTCGGTATTCCCCTATCCACCACCTGGGGGGAAAACGCCTGATGGGAGACCAGTAACTCCAATGAAAATAATGGAACCTTAAAATATGTTTTCATGCAAATAAAAAGACCGCAAAATAGGATTTTTTTTCAAGTAAACTTTCTGAAAGTTTACTACTATATAAGAGGTCACATTTACACCATTACTGTGATTCAAAATGTAAAGTCAAAGCTGAAATCTACACCACGGATGATACTTTAAATACCTTCGTCATACAAAATTTAAGATATTTCCCAGATAATTTATCTATGATATTTAAGCCCATGTATTAAAACTTTTTGATAAACGGTCATGTTTGTCTTTTCTGAAAAAATGAGGTAAATTTCTAACAAACTTGGTGATAGTACATCAATACGTTAATAAAACTAGAAGTTTTGAAATATTATCAATGGAATGGCTTAAAATTATTTTTTTCTAAAAACGCCATGATATAATAATTTTTAGGCATAATTTTAACGCAAAATTAGCTTGATACAAATTTCATTTTAAGACGATCAGAACAAATATTTGAGATCTCTACACGATTCACTTTTTCATATAGTAAAATTTTCATAAACGGTACGAAGAATAGAATACAAGCAATATTGAGAAAATGGCCCTGGTAAACTAACTTTTCTTTTAAAAAATAAAGTGTTTCTAAACATTCACACAATTGCCCGAACTCATGCACAAAAAGTGAAAGCTTCTTGAAATTGTCAGGCAACCGCGGCTTTAAAATTTCGGAGATTTCACGTGATATTACCAGGAAAATAAACTAAAAAATGTAGATACGTTAATGTATCACAAACAAATGAAATTATAAAAAAAGAGAGAGAGAACATTATCTAACTCTTTATAGGATGAGTTGTAGGAGTACTAGAATCTCTCTTTTTGCCTTTAGCTCTCCTTTGTACTGATACCAGTTTCATCTTTTACTCATGTCCCTATTTCCCCACTTCATTCGGTTTTTGTCCCCTAAGATTAGAATTTAAAAATAAGAGTGAAAGGGAAATCCTCTCCACTAGTCTCTGAGCCGAATCCGTTTCTCTCTGGAAGCTTACTCTCTTTCTGTTACACACTTTCTGTGTCTTCCTCTCCACCTACTCGACAGCAGCGCTTTAGAATCCCAGATGTTTAGTGGGAAATGTGTTTCTGTAACCGAGAAGCCATCACTGCAGGGGAATTCTTTGTCACATTGAGCAAACCCCCCAACGACACGGATCGACCGAAACTTCCTGTCTGTCTGTCAATTTGATTCACTTTGGAGAGTGCGACAGGCACCGAGATAGAGAAAGAAGAGAAATGCTTTCTTGTGGATCAAAGAGCACAATCCATTTCCTTTCCTTCGATCCACACACACAACTACACGTATACAGAAGACGTGCCCACAACACATAGAAACTTTCTGGAATATATATTGCACTATATGAGCCATTCGGAATTGTCCTTCACACTTGGACACGGACATATATTGAAATCTTTTGAAACATTGTCCAGTTATTTAGTCAATTCTTTAAGTGGATGCTTTTTTTTTTTAATATACCATTTGGGTAAAAGGGCCATCGGTAAATTAATTTAGTATTTATTTTTGGTGTGGACAAAGATTCAAATAGCATGGATGTAATTATAGCTTGGACTTGCATCCATTAAGATGTTCACTATTATCAACTGATAAGGTTATACACTGAACTTGAACTTGTAAGATATAGTGTAACAGTTTAAACACTCTAGCATTACCTTCCTCAGACTCAAAAGCTAACACTTACTAAAATATCATATTTACAGTTATGTTAGGCTTTTAGGTTGAATTTGAGGAAGATATTGTTAGAATGTTAAAACTGTTCCACGATATCTTGACCTTTTTGTTTTGTTAAAGAGTCTAGCACTATCCACTGATTATCAAAATAAATAATCAAATAACAGCACATGTTGCCCGATAGTTGTTTTTCAGCAACAACAACTAGCTAATCGTTTGTTAGATTTCGCGGAAATTATTTTTTACTCCCAAAACTTGAACGAATTACTTTTCTAGATAAAGCAAGGTAACAGCATCCACCTCTACAGCAAAGAATTTCTGCTAAAATTCCTTTGAAATTGTTTCTCACATATTCGCTGGCTAATCATGAACTTGTTCCATTACCAGAAGCTTGATTTTAGTGCATATGTGAAGGCCCTTGACGTTAATCTATTTGCAAATGGTTTAATTAATTGTACTGACTAGTGCATGAACTAAACAGTTGGATGCATCATCATTCACAGCTGCTAATGTCTACCAAAGTAGACAAGGAATTGAAAGACTGACACTAATCTGAGCAAAAACACACTATTAACTAATACGGTCAACATCGTGCAAAGAATACGGACACGTTTCACAAAAGGAAATACATTTTAATAGATTAAAAAGTATCACTGAAAGAGCATAAGAGAAATAAATAATGGAAATTCGCATAAAAAGCAATAAAATACCTTTTATGTTTAATTTGATAGAAAAATAATTTTCTATAAACTCAATTGAGAGATCTCTATCAAGGGAAGATGACATTCTCATAACAGTTGTGCTATCCTCGTTCTTTAGAGTACAGGTCTGCTATTAACTGCTACATTATTTATTCTAGAAAAAGTTAAAGTTTCTACAACTTTAAAATTAAGCTTTAGTATGTTTTATCGCATGTAAATTAACTTGAGAGTTCAGATTTTGCCCCTAGATGGATATTTAGTAGGTCTATATGTTTACAATCAAACTGAATACGTGATGAAGTTTCTTGTCTGCAAGCCACTGTTAATGCTTTAGCTAGTCTTGTTGTTGGATTCCTTCCAGTGACATCTTACGAAGTCCATTGAGAAAGATACCACGCAGGATTAGGGGAAATATACAACTTTATCAAACTATACAAAATGCATAATTATGATCAGCTGTATTTAGAAGGCTAAGTTCTTCAACCTTCTCATGTAATAAAGGTTGAAGCCCTGCGGACGAATACTGCTTCATTTATTCAAAATTCTACAGTCTTCCACTTTAACGTAAACAAACCAGCAGAAAATTGATTGCAAATACATTAAACGTAAAATGTAGTATCAGTTATCTCCTAGAGTGATGGCTAACATTTGATTCTTTCATGTAATATATTTAATGTAGTTCGAGTATATCAGAAGTTGGGAGTGAGTTCGTTCAGCTGAAATGTAAAGTCTACTGTTCCAAAGTCAACCAAATGAACCTAAAATAACATAACATACATCACATGCGTTATTTGTTTCGCATTTTTATATCATGCATTGGTACTCTTTTCCGTACAAATATTGTGCATAATTTCAATATTATTTATGCATGTCTGTATCGTATTAATATTTCAGCGGAACATAGTTGTACGACTTTGACATTTCTCTCTATGTGATTATTATCCGCAAATAAAGGGAATAATAAATACATTCTGGAGCTTTTAAACATGTTTGAGAGTTCTCATAATGTTTTCTTTTGAAATATTATTTTTAGAACTTGTTTCAATCACCATAATTGGAGGATGTCAAATATGAATGCTAGCTATTTACTCTCTTACTCCTGTGTTACATGAGAAGTTCCAATCTAACTTTGTACATGTTAGGAAAGAATTAAGCTTCAATACAACATAGAGGAGATTTTTTTGTCTTAGAATTTTTCCGCGAAACAAACCAGTATGCTATATTTTCCCGATTGACTCTACGTGACTTTTGACAAGCTTGTAACATCTCTCTTTGAATAGGTTTGTATCACTTTACTTCGATTAATCAATCGACAGCAATTTTCTAAGAATTTTAGATCATTGCATTGCCTATTATTCGTTAAATTCCATTAGGAATGTAAAATGTCAAAGGTAGCGTTTTATACAATTCATATCATCACGCTGTTGCATGCTGGACAGACATAACTACACAAGGGTGATCTACAGTCTGTTGTTGCACTTAAACTTATACTTGCGACCTTACTGAAAAATGTTTTATATTTCTTACAATTGCAATCCAGAATGAAATATGAAGAAACCAATTAATAAATTCTGAACAGAAATACGAAATATAGGGTAAAGTTAAAGAAAACGGCGAGGTGTAACTTTACTTCACTGCAGTGTGTATAGTATGGTAACCAAGTAAACAGAATGCTTTTTTGGAGTCGAATCAAACTTTCATCCTTTTACTACACAGGGATACAGTTAAATATTTCAGTGCTGCTTTAGTTTCTCCTGCAAACTGCATTTTCTTAAACAAGTCAGTTTTCCTTGTTTTGTCCAACCGGCATGATAAAATGGGGTAGTCATTTAAATCAATAGTAAATTTCATTATCCATAAAAATTCATTAACATAAACCTATAATCTCTGTTTAGCACTGCAGAAGGTATGAGAACAGTGATAATAGTAAAACAGGAAAACAACGTTTCTATAAGTAAATCACTGTAAAAGAGAGATGAAAAATGTAATTTCTGTTTTGTAATTTGCAAAATAGTTTTGAATGTTTTCAAAACAATGCATCTTGCTATCGTTACATAAAACAGTTTTATTTGTTTCAGAAAATGCCTACTTAAGACTCTAGATACAAATAGCGAACCCCGTTTTTTCCAACTGCCTACGTTTAAAGGTTTCAATGTGGCTCTGTTCAGCAAGTTACACAAGGTCAAATAAACAGTCACTAAATTATAATTATGTACTTATATTTTGCAATCCAAGCTTAATAAAGATTACAAAATATCAACGAACTTGATGAATCGAGGCGTAAAAAATCTAATTATTAAGCAAACTCCACTCAGAGGCACCGCTATTCATGAAATCATTACTCCAACTGACCCAATTGCCTCTATGCTGCATCCAGTAAATAATTCAACTCCCAACTGCTTGATGGAATCGTCAGTCTGAGCTGGGTAGCACACCTCCTTGTTCTATCCGACCTCGGCGTTTAGTTAAATTTTCCCCACTGCGAAAGCTTTCAGAATGATGGAAGCAACTGAGCTGACGGAATTCGTAGTGTTAGTGATACAGCGCCATCACGAAGAGCTGGTTTACCGTGAAACTTCCTGCAACTTACCCATTGAATTTGGATTTAGTTTTTAAAGCATTTAGGCAACTTTGGTTCAGGTCGTATGGATCACGATGGGACGAATTGGTGGAATGAAGAAAGTAAGAGAAAACGGAAGTAGCTCTAGAGAATCGAAAAAAACACCGCCTTCGACCACCACAAACTCCACATGGCATGAGCAGAGATCGAACCGACGAACCCTAGCGCCAGATGTGAGCGCTCTACCAATTGAGACACTCCTCAACTTCTACAAGTTTTCATTTAAAAAATTATAAACAAATTCAAGGACATGGCTGATCTCCTATTTCTAATATATTTTTCTACCGCACAGCCAACAATGATTCCGATTTTTATGAAAAACAAATCATCTATAGACTACATGAGGTGTCAGAACTATGTCAAGTTTGCCACTTCGGAGATCTCACATGTGACACTGGGTTAATTAAAGAACTGAGCAAGCTTCTCAGGCCCAGCTGAACAAAACAGTTATAAAATATGTTTTAATATGAAATGCTATATTATTCTGAGCTTCATTAAGCAGCGTCTACTGAGGTAAGGTCCCTCGGACCGCTGTGCATATTTTACTCGTCGCCCTATCCTCCGGTTGAATTGTAGGACGTTATCCTTTGAAATAGTTGCCTATCTGAGGGGGGTGCGATAGTGAATAGTTGAATGCTTTTATTAGTCTCCATGCGACCACACGTCAGTATTTATGTTACAATTTTTATTCTTGACGTGATTTCACTTCAGTAGTGTACTAATTTTTAAGTAAGAAAGCGAACAAGCGAATTGTATAGTTTTCGTTAGTTGTATAATAACTAATGTACTCTAAACTGGTTGTTCAAGCAAAGTTCGTTATCAAAGAGAGGGTGTATCCATCCATGAAGAATTGAAATTAAGGGGAATTTCCTTTAGGGAACTATTGGATTACGTTAAAATCTCGTTTATCCGCATTTGGAATGGACCGGACCCTTTCCGTATCAACGAAATTCCGGATAAACCACATTTACGATATTTTCATGATATAAGCGTTTGCTAATGGTTTATTTTAGAAAAGACAACATTGTTTTAATAAATTGAGGGCAAACATAGTCAAATACTATGGAGAATTAATTAGACGCGCTCACTTGTATACGATGTATTTTGAAACTCACCAAAAATTACTTTGTTTCGAAAATCGTTCCTAATAAACCGGAGTTCAGATAAACGAGGTTTTAGGCTATATACCAAAATAATAGTGAATTTAAACCTGTGCATTTTTGATATTTCAGTAATTCTGCAAAAATAAACTAGCAATCTCAGATTGATGTCTTATTATCTTTATAAAGAATAAAATTAAAAATAATAAAATCCGGAAATGTGAATTCACTCAGCGTTGCAGCATACACTGCAAGTTTGTAAATATTCAGAAGAGAAAAGCATTTTTTTTTATTTTGTTACTACTTTTAGCGCATACTGCATATACATTAGGAGAGGAGCCTCACAGCATAATTATCTTGATGAGTGTCACTTAAAATGAATACATTTCTTTTGAGCAAGAATAATTTAAATGGTGGCCCCACAGACCAGACCTTAGTATTAATGTGACAAAATTTCACCCTCAGTGGCTACGGCCTAGGCTATAAAATATAGTACATAGAACTTATAGCTAACACAATTGAAAGCAAATAGTGCAAGTAGAAGTTGATGTCCTCCGTGTTGGTTTTCAGTTTGAAATTTGCACAGTCTGTTTAGTTATATGCGTAATAATTGCATACATAGCTGGACTTTGGTGGTGGGGCTGGGGCACAGGGAACAGTCAATAGTGTGAAAGTCAACAGAGAAGTATGTGTAACTGATTTAATATAGGTAGAAGAAGTGTTATACTGCAAAAATATTTATACTCCATAGAAAATCATTACTAATCATTATTAGAAGTTATATACCAAAGTACTATGTTACTAGAGTTGCTATCTAATCTTTGCATTTAGTGGAAATGAAAGCTTTAACGGCCACATTTTGTAGCTTGGAAACTCACTCAAACCCATTAGAATTTATGTCGGTAGCAATTAGTTGTAATGTCTCCCGATCCTATATATTATCAGTTATTTCATCATGTCGTTCTTGTGTGTTTTCAGTTTTGAAGCCTACAGAAATGCAGAGCGTTGTATGTTCCAAAAGATCTGCCATTAAATTATCCCAATTATGAAACATTAAAAATTGAAGAACAAAATTGAATACTGATTTTTATTAATATCTTTAAATATATAATATTGTGTTCAAAATTAATGCAAAATTAAACATAATTCTTTGATTCTAAGTTCTCCAAAATATTTGTTTATTTGGATTTCTTTTGGAAAGAAGACTAAAAGAATTATTCCTATAATCAACATTTATATGCTTGAATTTATTTGAAATCGTCCAATTTGTAACTCCGTCAGACTCAAATATCAAAGTTCAAATTACTTACTACCATAGCTTCTACAGAATAAATCAAATATGAAATAAATATATAACGTATGAGAAAATTAGATTTTCATATTTTGTTCCACCAGAGTCATTGGGCCTTCAATATGAATAAAATAGGAATTTCTCGATTTTCAAAAATTCGTATATAATTAAGGAAGCACATATCAGCCTTCACATTTGATATACTTTTAATATGCTCACATACGTAATAGTGTTCAACAGCGTTTCACAGACTATTTTCAGCTGCGGACCAGTATTATTTGTTGGTAGGTTCAACGCACCACCCTGCGCCTGCCCGACCGCCTGTGGTCCGCGGAACATAGCTTGCGCTGGTATACAAAAATCAACTTTGACATTTCATAGGAGTTGAAAAGGAAACTAAATCAGATTGTTACTTTATTGCAGATATGTTAGGGCAACACTATATAGAAACGGTCTGTTTATAAAACAATTGAAGATCGGAATATATAAAATGTTTAGAGCGCGTAATTTGGAGTGAATTGTGTAAGTGACAGTGGGTGACGTAATGTAGTAACGTCGCTGAAATTATACGTGTGATAATAGCAAATTCTCAAAGTTCTCGGATTGGAACTGAAGAAAACTACGATAGTTAGTGTACATAAATGCTGTAGAGTTTCTTAAAACTGGTTAAACAAAGGATACTAAATTGGAAGTAAAATTTGCAACAAAAGAGTGATTTATGAATGGTGTGGTAGCGTGTGTGACTGAAGATGGAGAACTGTAACCATGACGAGTAATAAATAACTATCTATAAAATATAATAATTACAGACAATTGACGATTGGACTAATCTATAAGAAGAATACAACGGTAACAGGATAAAGATATCGCCATGGAAATGACCATTAAGAGTCGAGCCCGCGATAGTAACTAATCAATTCAAGACAAGCGTAGTTTGAATATGTTATTTTGATTTTGTTAAGTTGTTAAGTTGAAAGTCTCGGATTATGAAGTTAGGTTTAGTGAATAGGTTTACGAAACTATATGTCAATGAAAAAGTATTATGCAACTTTATCTATTGTTTGTGAAGTTAAGATTGAAATGTGAACCTATTAAGAATATATCTATAATGAATGATGCGTCAGGTCAGTTATGAATAACGAGCGAGAGCAAATCTAATATATCAAGATTACGTTAACATGGTTTCATTCTTGAACAGATTTTAGCCACTACCCAAGGAATGATATAGTATTTAAATTGTGAATTAAGGTTATCTTATTGTGACATCAACCTAAGCTAATAAAGTGGATTCATTAAGTTGTGTTGCTAATGTAAGTTAATTGCTTTTCGAAGAACAAACACACATTTCCTTGCATATTAACATTCAATCCCTTCCGTGCGAAAAAGTACCCTGATAACTGAAGTTGTTTCTACTTCAACAATCACATTTCGATACCATTTTGACCAGTTAGGCTTTTCATACAGAGGAGAAAAATTATCATGCAAACTTTAAAATAAACAATGTTTCTATTTAAATCTCCCATGATAAACTAGTCTGCAGATATTAATTTTCCCTAAACGTCTGCAAATATTAATTTAGGATACGCTGCAATACAAAAATGGACGTCATATACCAGGTACAACTATAGACTGCCTAGAAATTTTCTGTAACTTGACTAATCAAAAAAATAATTTAAAAACTTTTTTAAATACATACTTTTCTTAAACAATTCGTATTATATTGTAAAAAATAATTTTGATTATACATGATTAAAAAGAAAAGCATGGGGGCGCGCTAAGTGAAGAATTTATAAAGTGACCGTATATGAGAGAGCGCCCCATGTTTTTCTATTTAATCATGTATAAACAATATTATTTTTTGCATTTTAGGACGAATTGTTTAAGAAAAGTATGTCTTTATTTTTTTTTTTAATTTTTACTAAAATCTTTAAGTGTGCAGCAATCAGTCAAATACAGCAGCGTTGAAGGCTAGTATTTATGGGTAATATAAAAAAAATGGTATAAACAGCCACCTTGCAGGTGCCTCAAGGGAGATATCAACACGGTTTTTTTTAGTTGGAAGTCCAGCATCTTAATTACTGGACTAAATTGCTACTGAAGAAATCATCACATTTAAACAGTATAGAAGGTCAGAAATATGTTGCCCTAACCCGGAAAATATAAACAAAGTAACTTCTACAGATTACGCCATGCTCTAGTAACTTTTTCTATTTGTCAAGTGGTGATCGCAATCTCCATTCACTTAGAATATTTCCCATTTCTTTAAAATACGTCATGAAAACGAGGACGCAAACACTTGCATCAGAATTGCATATTTCATTACGATAAAAACAGTTTTCTCTTTCCGCACCTGTATGGAAATTACCCTGGAACGGGAAAATGAGGACTTCCAACCACACAAAAGAAATCTCTCCGTGTTTTAGATAGACGCTTTTCAGCCACAGCAGGATTGCTGAAAATACTCACATTTATGTAAAACATTACTACATATATCAAGCAACGTTTCCAGTTTTTTACAGTCTGCTTAACTTTGTTTTAGCACACGATTTTCCCTTTTTAGTAGTTCAACTATCGCGAAAGAAAACAGGGCTTGATAACCGATGGGAGCTTTTGGAATTTGAATACAGACTCAGCATCGGGAAGATAATTGTGAAGCTACTTAATTCTGGAACAGAATTTAAATTTTTATTTAAGGCCTATAGGCAATTTGGCTCAAGCCGAATTCATAATGATGAGAGAATTGGTAGAATAAAGAAAGTGGTAGGAAACAAAAGAGCCCCGAAAGAACCTATGCATACGATGTTAGTCTACCACAAAAATTACATGACACGAATCTGGATCGAACCGGTACCCCTTTTTCTTCTCATACACACCAGCGGTAAGCCACTGAGGCTCTACTTAATTCTCGAGTAGCGAACTGTGCTGACAAAAGCCACGAAAATCGACAATTGGGGCCGTTGTACGGAATTGAACGAAATCCGACTAGTAAACCAAGGCGTGCTGGCGTTTTATACTGTCTACAAGTTCCGTCCTATTCTTTCATCTCTTCTCCAATCGCATCCTTCGGTATATTAGCCCCTCCCGAATTCTACGCCAACGCTCTACCACTGTGCTACGGTGGCTCTTATTTCACCTACTCTACCCTAACATTCTGAATAATTTCAGGTTTCACTCCCAACTTTATCATAGAGTACTCTTTTTGCTGCGCTTAACGTAAGTCTCCGTATAAAATATTTACTCAATCTCTGTTTTCGATTCCACATTGTCCTTGCAATGACTTGTTTTCTTACAAACACAAAATGGCTTACCAAACACTAACAAATAAAATATTAATACTTTAAGATATTAATATTTCGTTAACTCAGTGATTCTGCCAGACCCCTCCTTGTAAGGGATGTTACCGTCAAATTCTCCAGCGCACCACCAACCCTAAATTTCTTACAGTCAGAATTGCACAGAAAACGTGCAAGACTCCACTTACATCCACCTAATTTTGACTTTACACTCTCCAAACTAAAAATCCTGGCGGAATTCATTTAACTGTAGCTCATGGTGCTAATTCATTTTATATTTTAATAGAATTATTTTATCTGAACGTTTTTCGGGTTTACTTTAAAAGTGATACGCCAATATTGAAAAAAAAAATACAGAAGAAGAAGAGTTACTGATAAGGAGTAAATAAGTATGCAAAACAGAAGAATATAACCTGTATTAACTAACCCGCCTTCGTTCGCTGCCGCTCAGTAGGATTATTTCGTGTCTGTGTATGACATTTCTGTAGTTTTATAAACCATTTCATGTCTGCCATGGAAAAATACATTTAATCTTGATGTTCCACAACTACAGTTTGGTCATTTTTCCTTTTACAATAAGTCACATCCAATAGTATGACACATCAGAAGTATCTACACTCATTATTATAATACACAGTACAAAATCATCTGGTTGGTTGTTTCCTACAATGTGAAAAAGTAAATATTACTGCGTTTGAAAGTGAAAAAGATTGAATATAAAAACAATAACCAAATCTGGCTTTAACTAACACGCCTGTGCTTGCTAATACTCGGTTGGCATTTCACGTCCATGAGCTATGTATAAATCTAAAGCGCGTTAACATGTTAAAACACGGTCTCATAATTACAACATAACAATATCATCGAAATTTTTTCAACATAAAAAAGTTAAACTAGAAGGGAATCGAAGCCTGGGTTCCCAGTCAGGAAGCCAACACTCTATCGCCTAGACTAGCAAGGTAACTGCAGGGAAACGATTTAAACACTATTTGTGCATCTCAGTCGACTTCAGACATATCTTCGAAACTTAACTCGATTAAAAATTAAGAACATACGCTCGGGCAGCAAAGATATCCTTTTTCTTCTTTTAAAGTCACATTGTTCTGTGCAATATTTTTATCTTAATATTTAAATTAGAATTTTAAAACTGTATTTTCAGTTCCTCTTCTGGACTAAGGTACACTTAGAAGACACTATTTTGCATTTTGTTCTCACAGGAGCATAACAGACAAATTGCAAGAGATTTTGAATAACAAGTGTAAACATTATGAGATGAAATGTTTAGTGAAAAAATAATCAAGCTAACACTTCATGACCAACAAAATTACCAGTTGCAGCACTCGCACTCCAGTTTTTCTCTTTCCAAGACATTTCATTGAAGATGGAAGGAGAAAAGTAGATCTTGTGTCTACTTTTATTTTATTTCCATAAAAAAGGATATTCCATTTTATTCTATTTAGCAGAACGTATTTAAGCCTTTGCTAGGTTTTTCTCTTTGTTTTTGTTCTTACGATTCGAGACAGGAACATTTTCTTCAGTCCGTGATGAATCTCTGAGGCGTATCAGTGCCGTGGAAAACCTTCATTTTCTCTCTTTATCTCTCATGCACGAAAAGCAGCATCCAACAGTTGCAGACGGTGTTTGGAAAACTGTTGCTTCTAGACAAGAACGTATCGCCGCAAGGTTGGTTGTAATATTGACCCAGGTTTTGCTGGTGATCGACCGAAACTGCTTGTCTGAACGTCAACTTAAGATTCACGTTCCGGACCTAAAGAGATAGCGAGCGAGCGAGCGAGCGAGTGTGTATGTGTGTGTGTGCGTGTGCGAGAGAGAAAGAGAAATAAAGAAAGGGAGGCAAGGAGAGAAGAAAGAGGAGAGAGATTGGGAGAGGCTTGAGAAGAGCTGGAGGTAGTAAATCGCAAGAGGAGGATGTCTTCTAGGTCAGAGAACACGACCGAACTCTCCCACATATCAACTACCTAGCTCGTCTTCCTCCATGCCTCATTTTTCAGGATCCGAGGGACACCAATTAATTTCAAGTTCATCTTTAGATCTGAACTCGATTCAATAAGTTTTTATTAACAAGAAGGTCGTATGTACTTTATCATTTCTTTACAATGATTAAATTATTTCTAACTGATAGTTTGAGAATATTTAATAATACTTACTTACTATTTTTCTACGTAATAAACATTTAGCATCAGAATACTCTCTCTCTCTCTCTCTCTTCCTCTCACCCTCTGCCGAATACATATGATTATGTACACTCACTTCCACATTATCGCCCAACTACCGTACCTACTTCCTTTCATCGACCTTTATCAATTGTTTGTTTATTTGTACCAGTATTAAATATTATATTTTAATT
>JAGDQP010019794.1:2271-20221 GCA_022664845.1 Lepisma saccharinum | reverse complement strand
TATAAAGATTGTTTTAATATTTTAGACTAATATTTATGTGCCATGTTTCGTTACAATCGTGTTTGCACTAATCTTGGTTGTACACTGGATTACACAAAATGTACCTGTACATCATAACATGCTTCGAGGGGATTCTGACCCTCCCCCATCAAATCATTTTAGCGCAGAAAAAGAAAAACACACATATTCACTTATTTTGAGTGTACTATGTACGTGCAAAGGTTCATCCAATTCGTTCAAGGTTTTCTGCCATTTTCAGTGCCGCCTAAAATATATTTTAGGAATGAGAATTCGTCCCTCAAATCATTTTTTTTTTTCAGAAAAGAAGAAAACACGTATTAACTTATTTTACGTGTAGTTTCTATTTGCAAGGTTTCGTAAAAATCTATCTGCAACATTTTGCGTATGTTCTTTGTGAGTTATAGATTTTGTTGCAGTCGCATCATTTTACCCTTTCTCTAAAAATTATTACAGTTCAAAATATGAAATAAAATTGCGTCGTTTCCAGTGTCAGTGGGTCTATAGCAAACTAAAACTTCCTAAAAATGGGGTTACTATGACAGAAAAAACAAACAATATTCTCAAATGTTGTACGTATAAGCAGATGAAATGCACAATAATATTCTACTAAGAGGTTAAAACGCTACCGTTTCTTCATAGTAGGAAACAACTTTTTCACCAAATTACATTTTGTTGAAGCATATCAGAAACAAATACCAACTTTGTGACAGATGGTGTTATATGTAATGAAATTATACATCAGGATCCAAAAGATATAACCATTGCAATCAATATTAATTGAACCTGCTAATTAATTGTTTGGCCAGGGGCAAAATTTTCCAAGTAATACAATGATTAAGAAGTTAATCAAGGCAATTGATTAGAACTGAAACGAAATAATTAATATCTTATACGAATAAATCGAAATCTAATCAAATTATCATAAATTTGAATGTAAATAGTACTTTTGTTGACTGGGTATGAAATAATAACGTATTGCAACAATATTAATTTTTTACAGAATAACGACTGACTGTACTAACAGTCTATGTGGAAAATGATTTATTACATTACAACTGGTTAATACAATTCTTATAAAGAACAGCCGTAGGAGTCGAACAATGAACCTAAACTCATTATGAAGACTAGAATGAAATAAGTAATTTACTTCTTTCTCAGTTTCTTATTCAACCCTAATGAAAACATACAATGGAAAGTAATTAGCTAATGAGAGACTCTTTTCTTAATTAATTTCCATCTTGTTATTGTCATTTATAAAAGAAACGAATAAATATTATGTTCCCTATTGTGTTTTCTCATTGCTTCATACTGACATGAATACAATAGAAATAACGCACTCAAATTTATTTTTTGGACACTACAGTTTAACGTTTAATTTTTTTTGTCTGCCTCCATTTGTTCACTATTCTCTTTTCTTGTGCGCCAATCATATAAGTGTAACCGCTGATAGCTCTGGTTTAAAATCAGAATATACTATGCAGCCGTTATCCAGATTGTCTTCGGGTCGAATCGGACTTTTTTGCATAAATTTTCCTGTAACACAGGGTTAATGCAGGGATGGTACATTCAAACTAGGCTTCAGCCTACTTCCTTCCCACATCATCCCCCCCAACTTTATACCGACAGGAGCTAAAGATGCCTAACGACCATCAATAGAATTCAATTAAAAAAGACAAAAGACGCAAACCAAGCAATTTATCAGCTTACCCCGTAAGTAATGTCGTATTTTTGCAACGTGAGGGAAAGAACTATAACTTACCTGGAACACTACCGTTAGTCAAAAACATAGAACTGGGCCACAGTCGCACTTCATCCTCATTTTGCAGTGTTTTCCCGGAAAGGTTGGTTTGCAGACTGCGAAACAGACAGTAGGTGCAAGATGTGGTGAAAACGCCGGGTGGGGAAGCTTCTCCCAGCCACATTCCTAGATCTCTCTTTCTTGCCGTGTGTAGACGCGCGTTATCACCGTGGGTGAGCACACCCTTGCGATTAACCTAGCAGGACGTTTCTCCAACAATAGTGTCCGTAGGCGTTCAAGTGGTTGACAATAGACATTTGCATTGATGGTCTCGTTACGTGGTAAGAATTCAAAATGGATTATCCAACTGATATCCCACCAAAGACTCAATATCACTTTGCAGGGGTGGAGATCCTGTTCTGGCACAATTCCTGCGGCCTTCCCTTCATGTACTCACTGCTGTTTGCGTGCAATGTTATGGTAGAGAGCCCACTTTTCATCCTCTTTCACCATTCTGCCAACAAGTGGCTCACGTCTGTGACGGGTGAGCAGGGAATTGCAGATGCCAACTCGCTGCTGCTTCTGTTGAGGTGTTAACAAATGGGGTACCCATTTTTCGAGTTTCGACACGTACCCAAGGTCCTGCAGATGACGATGAACGGTCGAATGTGTAGAGTTTAAAAGTTTTGTGTTTAAAGATTTTAACTTAAATATATAATATTTGTTGGCAATATGGCTTTGAAACAGCTGACTAGAGATTTCCAATGTAATGATCGTATGTTATTTTTAAATAATGTCTTGTTGAAGTTCAAGAATGAACTTGCAAGATTATAATCTGATTTAAGGTATTTGCACTGATGATTAGATTTCGGATTGTGGTGTAGTAGTGCTTATGTGATCTGTAAATACACATTGAATAAGGAATTTTCCTAGTTGAATGATGAAAAG
The DNA here is from genome assembly GCA_022664845.1 of Lepisma saccharinum. Classification (NCBI taxonomy): domain Eukaryota; kingdom Metazoa; phylum Arthropoda; class Insecta; order Zygentoma; family Lepismatidae; genus Lepisma; species Lepisma saccharinum. Next base: position 17,514 of record JAGDQP010019794.1, on the reverse strand, counting down.
ATTTGCATATATTGAAATATGATATGGAATGGTTTCCGTGTGAATAAATATTACATACATGTGAAGATATATTTCATTTGAACAATGGTTAAGATTAATTCTTTTGAACATTGCAACCTGAGCTAAGCTTATAGATATGGCATTGTAGTTTATATTTTGTTATGGACCACTTTCGTAAATTAGCCACCTTTCAGCTCTTTTTGACAAAATGAGCGACATGGAGTTCACTGGTCAGTTCTTCAACAGTTTGCATTGGATTAGCCTTCACCGCTGCTCGCAGAGCATCACTGTACAGGCCTCCCTTCTCGTGGCTTATTACTTTATCAGTAAGGCTGGCGTCCCCAAACCGAAACTTCGGGAAACCACCCCTGGCACTTTGGCACGTTCACAGCACACTGACCATATGCTTTATTGATGTTTCCTGCCACTGCGCTGGCTGGACGTCCCTGGTGAAATTATGTGGTCCTTCGACACTGCCATAATCAAACAAGTCACTTGCAAAACGTAGAGCAAACCGTTTTTCTTCTACATACTGCTGCACAATCAAGTGTCCTATATGACTCACCTATGGCACATGCCGTCTACTTAACTATTCGCTCGTCAGATGGCGTCATTGCAGCGGTCATCCCAATTACGACATTACTTATGGGATAACCCGGTTTAATTAATTACATAAAAAAGGAAGTTCGGGTCACCAATGGTGACTGTCATAGCTTGAACTCCTCCTATTGATCATTCTGATTGATGTTTTTCATAGTCTCTCAACTTCACGAAATTGCTGCTAACTTTCCATCTCTTGTTGCCGAACATTCAGACGTTTCGCCGGTACACCCTAATGATTCAAGATACGATAAAAATAAAGTTTAAAGTTCTTTTGAATGAGGAGGGAGGTGGCACAGAAAGAAATTTTGGCCACATCTTGCTGGACAACTAAAACCCAATTTTAATTTTGAATGTGCTAACGCCACGTCACGGTAAGTGTATGTAGGACACCACGGTAAGTGTATGTAGGAAGTGCATTTAACGAAGAATCTGAGGTGTTTGTTACGTTATTAGTATCTAGCCCAGTCTGAAATGACATATAGTCAGGTTTCTGTGCGGTAAATTTAGCTGAGTAGTGAAGCAGGATTTACTAAAAGATCGAGCAGGGTTTCCTTTGCCGTGTGATTTCTTGAAGATGGCAAGTTCAATTTCACTTGTGTGAGCAGCTACCAAAGATGCAGGAAAATACAGGAATGACTCAAAACCTTGCTGCCAGCAGTATCACAAAGGTTCGTCTCGAAGGAAGCAGGATGAACATTCAAAGACAATATGTGCAGCAGGATTTAATAAAGAAGCAATGAAGTATCATACAATATGTTACGCATCGTATTGCAGTGAGCATAACATAGCACAGGTTGAAAAGAAGTGTCGTAATGTTTCGGATGACGCGGAAACAACTAGTGATTCTCATGGAAGTTTGTTACTTGGAGAAAGTGTGCGGAATACAAGGTCAATGAAATCAAAGACAGACATAAATTGTGTATATTCTGTGAGAAGGTTTACAAGAAAAAGACAAACAGTTTCGAATCAGTGAGAGAAGAATATGGCGGTGAAACTACTTAAACAAGCCAATGAGGAGAGAGACAGTATTTATGCACGGCTATGCCTTTGCCCAACAGCTGAGGACATATTTGCTGCAGATGTCATGTATCACGACCTGTGTCCCATGAAATACTTCAATCGTAGTGCTGTTACCGCCCATATCATTCATTATATCTTTATCTTTCAATCGTAAAGCACCAGACACAAGTGACATTTCTAAGAAAGCGAAGTCGTTACTACGATGCTTTCAATATCCTTCTAGGAGAGATAGATGAAAAGTTAAACAGCGAGGCTTTCGAGCTGTCAGCACTGCATGAGAGATTGATTGAACTACAAGATGTCCCTAATTGTGTAATTGACAACAGACAGGTAAAGACACTTCTGGTGGAACATCACAGAAATAAAATATCATTTCCATATCCTAAACGGAAAGTCAAGGCACAATTCGTGTTTAAATCTGATATTAGCTTTCACAGGGTAGTAGGCAAGGTACGAGCAAGGTTTGAGGAGGATGATATACGTGCTGTCGCCAGAACTCAAAGAACGTCCTTGAAGGCATTCAAACTCAATGTTGCTAATTTCACTGATGCGGCTGAAGTACAGTCATCATTAGAGAATATGGTTCTTTCATAGATGTAGCAGCAGGTTTTAAATGAGCTACTATGTGAAAGCAACAATATGTCAGATGACTGCATGAGGAAGGCAAAATGTATTTTCCAGGACTTACATTACATCACTTGGAATCGGCATCGTAAAACACCTAAAAATGTTATGCTTGCATAACTTGTGCATAATTTAACAAGATCTAAAGCCATTGTGAAGACCTTAAATCGGCTGAGGCACAGCATCAGTTATGATACATTAAAGCGGTTTGATGAGACACTTGCAATGAATGTCAGCTCATTCACAAGACCTTCCAACTTTACTCCTCACGTGTTTGTGCATGTAGCTTGTGACAACGATGACTTTTCAGAGGAGACGCTGGACGGTATGTCAATATCCCACATCACTACTACAGCAGTGTTCCAAAGGGTCCGAAGAGAAGCGGAATATTCACGTGCCACACAAGATTTTCTCATGCTTGGAAGGTCCCGTACCATTGACGGTATTCTGCCCTGTTAGCAAGTTCGCGAGAACAGGAGACCTCCCAAACGGCCCAGTGTTGCAGAGACAATGAAACAGCACATAGCTTCTTAAGATACGTCCATTGTGGAAAATGGACGACATGGTGTACTCCTTAGTATGCTGTAACGTTTCCTTAGTTATATCACTTACAAAATACTGACGTTGCTATGCAAGAAGTTCCACAACGGAGAACATTCCATTCCCTGTTGTCCTGCACTGATCCACCCGTTACTAGTATTGATTCCCTACCAATGATTCTGGAACCACCAACACGGCAAAACGTTGTATACAAAACAATGCATAACATAATGAATATCAGCATACAATTAGGACAGCGAGACTAAATTCCCACGTGCGATGAAGCTGTTTAAAAATAGCTAAAGAGATACAATTGTCAAGACCTGCAGAATTTAAGGACCCTGTACTGAGGCTTGACGGTTTCCACCCCGTGAAGGTCTTTCTGTCAGTCCTGGGAAAGTTTTTGCGAGATAGCAGAGTTAACGACATCCTAGGAATCAATGGTGAGTGGAATCAATCATCCAAGGAAAACATTACAATGGAGGTGTCAAGGCACAAACTGTTATGGGACACTCTAACGAGGTTTCAACTTAAGACATTTCTACATACTCAGCATGAATACGACAAGTACTGTGAGCTAATGGAGGAAATATTTTGTGCGGAAGGTTACATAATGATGCACTCTAAGGTATAGTGCGAACTGTGAAACTATAAAATTATTTATGTTTAAAGCCCAATACAAGAATTCGGATACAGCTAAATTAAAATATGTGAGTGTGTATGTAAAATTCTCACACGGATGAATACAAGCGAAAAGAACAACAGAACAGGAACTATTTTCGAATGAAAAGGTAAAGAAATGTATAAATAACGAACACAATGTAAAAGGTTACCAAGAAAATACTAAATTGTTCCTGCGCGCACTAATATATATCGGAACTACATTTCGGTAGTGTGTGAATATGTAATGCGGTTATCACTATATAAGTAGCTTCAGAGCAAATGCAATTCTGTTTCCATCGGCCTTCGGGCTGAACCGCAAAGAGCTCCCTTGCTTGATGTGTCTCTTCTTCGGACATCAAATCAGCTAATAAACCTTTACTATTCAGTTGCTCTCATGCTTTATTGGCTTTGCTTTATAACCTCATTCATCAAGAATACTCTTTGGAATTGTGTTCTATAGCCTATTCCCTGCTCCGGTCCGTCCGATCCAAGTTTTTAGCGTTGGCCCGTCTTCAGCTCAGGTAGGTCAACGTGACCCTGGACTACTGCTCGTCTTCATCTTAGGTAGGCAGTGGTTTCCAACCTATTTCTTGCTTCGGCTCGTCTTCAGCATAGGCAGGCAGAAGTATTCAACCCATATCCTAACGGTGGTCCATCTTCAGCTCAGGTAGATCATCGTTACTCTTTGGCCTCTGCCGGTCTTCAATTCAGGCAGGCAGTCGTCACTCTTGGCCCTAACCCGTCTTCATCTCAGGTAGGAACGGGTCATTTACTGAACACCTAGCCTCTGTCCGTCTTCAGTTCAGGTAGACAGTGGTTCTCAACCTTTCCTTAGTGTTAGCCCGTCTTCAGCTTAGGTAGGCAACACTATCCTTAGTTTCTGCCCGTCTTCAGCTCAGGTAGGAGGAAGCGACAACCAAAATCTCGGCTCCAACCCGTCTTCATCTCAGGCAAGAAGGAGCTACGAAACCTATCCTCTACCATCCTTAGGTGTCCGCCCCTCTTTAGCTTAGGTAGGAGGACACTACTCTCTGCTTCGACCAGTCTTCATCTCAGGTAGGAAGGAGTACTCATTACCTATTTTCTCTCTTGTTTTGCCTTTCAGCACCGCGAATGGTTCATCCCGCGCCCATAGCCGAGATATATAAGATTTTTATATATAGTCTCCTGGGTAAGACATTTGCTAGCAGAAAGTTAATATTGTGTGCCTGCGGTAAAAAAGCGAAATATAAATATCCTGCCTCTGGCGACATAGAAAGAAATAAGTCACCTGGTCCATTACACGTCTTTGGAAGCAAACCCTCATACAGTAGATGGCAGTTGCTACATTCAGGAATGATGTTCTCAAGCTTCTCTTAATGACACAACCAGAACTGCCTCCAGATCTCTATGAGGCCTGCACAAGTGCACATGCAAGAAGTGCGCCCGAAAGTCACGTAGGCTACTTGTGTCAGTAACAATATACAATGTTGCAATTTGTGTGCATTTAAAAACAGTGTCTCTTGCAGAAATCCACGCAAGTCAGTGGGTATCAATCATGGATAAACCGTGTCCGCTTAGCAAATGAATAATTTGTACCTAAAGATTATATTTGGATAATTGTGTTAGACAAGCATCTGAATCTGACAACTCCACTCTTCAACATAACTTCGCTCAAATATTTGTTTAGGTATAATTTCGATTGTCAATTGCTAAGTCGACGCGGCATGAATCGTAACCTGTCGGTACATTTATGATGATGCCTTGCTTAATTTTGTTTTGTCTAGTTCTGGAAAGTATGCATTTTTGCAAGGATGGACTTAATCAATTCATCCTAGAAATTTTCCCGTGAAAAATCGCTCAGTCAAAGACAACCTAGAATATAAAGATTCATGTGGGTATCAAATTTAATTTATTTGTGGTATAAATTATTGTTAGACAGAGAGAACAGTTGAAATCACAATTAAACAACACAAGTTAAACTCTAATAAAGAATCTAGAAGAAGTAAGGAGTGACAAAGCATTTATTATGTATGTAAAGGATCGATTTATTTTCAGAAGACGGAAGTGCTTCAAATAGCAGTAAACACTACGAGAGAATATAATATTAAAAAATGAATTGAAATAACAATGCATAAGTAAAATTCGAGCAAGGCTCCATTATCCCCGATCTGTTGTGTGAAAACCGCTCAACGGATCTTCACCAAGTTTAGCATACTGACAGTAATCGAGACGAGGATTGGCATAATTAATATTTTTTTATTTTGATCAGAGGTCGGGTTGCATGAAAACAAGTATTGAAATAAATTAAGAGAATGGACTGCAGGTATACAACACGTAAGAAGCAGAGCCTGACTCGGTTATTCATACATGTACTATGAAAATATATGTATACATTTTTTTTAACTTTTTCGTATTCGAGATCGATTTTCAAAAGAATGAAAGATTACTGAAAAGTTTTCTGGTTCTTACCAGAATTAATACCAGAAAAGTTTTCTGGTTCTGGAGAGCATTTTACCTAGCAATTATGTAACCCATATATATGTTTTAATGAGTTAAATGAATATGCATTGAGAGAGATTGAAAGACAGAGGAGAGAAAAAAATATTTAATGATAAAAAAAGGAAAACTGGAAGCAGATGGTCAGAAATAATTGAAACAAAGGAACGTGAAACAATGACAGGGCTACAACTTCCAACTAATTAAGTTTATTAATGTTTTATCTTCATTCGATGACCCTAATTAGGTAATACAATTATTATGAGAATTACGGGTCTTCCTACGCTCCATAGAAGGAAACAATATGTCATTTCTGCCTCTATGGAAACCAAATAGCGTACCTAATTACATTTTTGTCCATCTGTGGATTTTTATTATTCTTTTTTGGGGCATGTGTTAGTATCAGAAGCGCTTGTAGAATAAAAACAGTCAGTGTTCCATGTAAATAAATCTAAATATACGTAAATTATATTGAATTCAATTTAATGTAGTTGATATACAAATAATTCATGAAACTCAAGTAATTTAGGTTTGAATATATTTTTGACACACAATGCTCAACTTCAATATTCTTTTACTCTTGTAAAGATCCACATGATTTGAACACCATAAAATGAGCACATTGAATTGAATTTTACTTATTTGTGGCCTTTACGCGGCCAAGGCCTGAGCTCAAAGTACCATCTCTGGTGGTGTCACAGGAAAAAAACACTGGGAAACCTCAGTCAGGATGGTCGCCAGGAACCCAGGAGCATCGAACCCAGGACCCAGGAGCCAATTCTCTACCAGCTCAGTATGGTCGCTCGGTAAAAAAATATTACATGTTAATCAGAAAATATTGATGGTGTGTGGCGAAGGTTAACAATATTCCGCTTAAAATTAATAAATGCTCTTCACAAGCCAGTATCAAATGTTGTCTTATTTAAATGTAATTTCTTCATGAAGTATTTTTTTTTGTAAATTATTTCTACTCATCGAAAGTGTATACAGTATATAAACTGATTCTTCATGGTATTACAGTGAACACAATGATCCAACAGACTTAATAAGTTATTTATGCAAAGTTGGAACCGAAATGTCTTACTTTCTGTTCTTTGAAGGCCGTATAAAAATGTTACAAGTACATTTGTATCGTTGGTAAGAACGCATTGCAATAATTTGTAGGAAATGTTCTTTGCTGTGTATCAGGAGTTGAATTAGATAAGATTATTATGAATTTTTATTCATGAGATTTCTGTCAAGAGCTATTGATTTGTAATCTGCGTCCTAATCGAGCTTGTAGCATATAGAAAGGCATCCACTGTTAACGTGGGAACCAAATTACTCTTGGGTTTGATTTCAAGGTACAGTATAGACAGACAAATATACAATACCATGAAACCAGTCCTTCTCTACAAGTCATCTGTCTCCAGAATACTTGGATTGCAGGACTGTGCTTCAAGTCTGGAATCAAACAACTGTAATTTCCACAAAACATCATACATTTTGGGAATGAACCGTATTGAACGGACAAAGCAAACGTTACTTAGAAAGTTAGGTGTGCTCATGAGAGTGCAATTTTTTTTAAAAAAAAAAGTATTAGTTGCGCTCAGTTGGAACTAATGATCCTCATTCCACCTTTTAACTTCACTTCGTGAACATTCACATAAATACAATTTAGCTATAACATACAATCATTTTCCTTAATCTCATTGCATATTTGTATCTTTAACAATACTAACAAACTACTATTTATATCATTCATTTACTTTTTTTTTTTATCAAAGTTGCAGGTGCAGGTAGACTGACTGATTACGTATCTTTAAGATTAGATGGTTTCTAAGTTTCTTCTCGCCACTGATCAACTATTCTGGTCATTTCAAATAAGCAAGAAGTTGAAACAAAGACTAACATTTTCAACGAAAATATTTTAATGTACGTTAATATTATTCCTTACTGGTCTTGTTCTTGCTTTCATTTTAGCTTTGAATGGTTCACAAGACAAGGTTAAACGCTCAAATTTTGAATAATGAAAGGCACAATTTTTACTTTACCATTCGCCACTGCTGGAACTCAAGAGACAAGTAGAAATACAGGGACAATAAGAAAATAAATCTCACTTTGCGATAAACACAGGGTAAAAATTAGCGGTGGCAAAATTCCACACGTAAGTTTTTATTTCACAACATTCAGATAAAAATGAATATGATAATGAATTCAAATGTGTTGAGCTACAATTTACGTAATTTAAAGTACTTCAGTGAAACAGTGAAACTATTAGGTGTCTGACTAATTCGTGACGTATTCTATAATAAATATTGTGGTTGTCTCATTATATTTCTTAGGATTACTGCTGCTATCTTCTAGACGTATAACAAACTGTATATAACCGTTTATTATTATTATTTGCTATTAGAACTCATACTGAGTTCTTATATTCAGAAAGTGTTGAAGATTTCGTTCGTGACTGCACTTGCTTTCATGGTGATACAACGAAACTTAATTTATTGTGGATACAAGCAGTGGATATATCAGAGCGGTCAAAATATTTATCGTAATTTTGATTCAAGTGTTTCTAGACTTACATTATATTTGTATATCAGGTTACTTCACATGATAAAATATAACTCAATGGCCTTTAATAGGGTTTCCCACTTACGTAAGGAAATAACATTTTCTCATTTTAAGAGAGATTATATCAAATTTAAGATGGTAAATCTGACTGCTTAAGTCAAAGTGCACATATGGACAGTAAGAGAAACTGGTGTACTAAATGTGAATCTACTACTTCAGTTCTGTCATGGTGTTTAAAAAACAAACTTACGAGTTATCTACGAATGTGCTTGCAAAAACGTTGTCGTGTAAACGTTCCTACACAGCGTACAGATTCTTGAGTAAGAAAATGTTTGAAGAACTATGAGAGACGTTAGGGCCTTAACAACACCGTAGTCAACAAAGATGAACAACATACATGAAATAATTTACATTTAAAAATGTTTAGAGTAGTTATTTGACTTATTCGTAAAATGTGAAACTTGCAACATAATAAGACACGGACTAAAACAAATATTAAACATAATATGAAACTTCAGTGACCATTAAATACATCGCAATTCCACAATGAACCTCTGATTGGCTGGCAAGAAAAGAAACAACCAAGAAATGTAATACACAAAAGTAACCTACATCTCTACACTGCTTCTTCATAAAACCTTTTTTAAATCCAGTCACTTGACGTTTTATGGCACCAGTTTTCCAAGAGAGTTTCCGCGAACGGTCGCTCAAGGACTATTCCAGTTCATTAAGCCCGTTTTTGACTACATCCATAATGTTGCCAGAGTAATCTTAATCGCACAATCCTGGAACTTTTACGGTGTATACAAAAGTTCTGTCGGTTTTATAGAGAATCGCTTGTGATATATTACTTAAATATAGTCCCATGAGTGTTTCTCGGAAGTTTGTAGAGCATGTAGTAGGAGGAGATGGTACTAGTATAAGAAATTAACATTTTATTAATAATCGCACAATCCTGGAAGTTTTCTTAAAGCGGCTTCTCCTGTGTGCGATCGCCTCATGCGTAGCGTGCGTCAACCGATTTTCCTAGGCAGTTTTTATGTACGCGATTTTGACCTATGCTACATGAGATGTTTATAAAATTAACATTTAACTGATTCAGTACCTTAAATTATTATAATCACCAAGGTTTTATGAAGTGGGGTGGGGATAGCCATACGATAAATAATCAATGTTTAGCATGGTACCCACTTTTTTCTACATACACTGTATATTCTATGCAATGAGGGTAATGGCGTCAATATCAAATTCTTAATGATCAATGTGCTACCAACTTTGCAGATATTTTGCGTACATATTAACTTTTTGCCTTATATTTTCATTGTTTTTATGATTTAATAATGGAATTACCTCTATGATAATATTTGCTTTTATGATTCAGGCAAGCACGCTTACTTTATGAATTCTTTATATTTGATAATTCAATAAATTTATATTCGTTTATACATTCAATTAAAATGAATTCGATAGATGCTTACGAAGTTAGATATGTGATAAAACCTTAATTAGACAAGGGGCGACAGAGGGACCCTAACAACAAAAGACACTAAAATATGGCGAGGCTTCAAAATTCTCCCTTTTCCTCTCCAAGTTTAAAGAGTAAAATGTAAACAGGGAAGTCAAATAAAAGAAAAAGGGAATAATTAAAGAAAAAATAGTGAATGGTTTAATTATTATGAGTTTATAAACGAAGCACACAATAATTTTTCATATTTTTTGCACTTGAATAAACAACGGAAGGTGTTTGTTGTCTTCATGGACCACCACGAATTCGCTCCCCTAGCTTTGAGGAAGTCGTAAACTATTTAACACTACTTCCACCTAGAAACTGCACCAGGCGTGGAATGATGTTTATTTCGACTTACTCTGTCACCTGGAAGGAGACAGCGAACTAAACAAAAACTCTAGAAGACGACAGACAGTGATTAAAGTTTTTGGAAGCAAGACGGTTGTATGAGGAACTCTGTAATAAACATTTTGTTGTGAGCGAGTATGTAAGTAAACAAAAAATATATTTTTTTTTTTTAAATTGGAGAAGTATGGACTGAACGAGGTAAAAATAAACCCGTGTTGTAATATTTTCTTTATATAAATATATATAAGAAGAGATGTACGTATATTAAAATACATAAGAAGAGATGTACGTGTATTAAAATAAATAAGAATAAATTGTATCTAACGAAATTTAATGATATCTTTGATATATAGAAATAGACAATTAATAAATAATAGCGATATATGGGAACATAAGGATATGTTTTACTTAATTGAACGGCATTTTACTGCTTCTGAAGAGTAAAAGATGTGTGCAAGAAATGTTTTTTCATCTTTTCAGAGTCGTTTTTTAAGTAAGAAATATTTGTTTTGTAGGTTTATAATGTGTCAGATATGTGTATCAAATGTTCCACCTGTATTTAAGTAACACTTTAAAGCCGAAAGCGTCTATTTGTATATCTTTAGATCTGTTTATGCAGAGAACGGTATTTTGTTTGGATCGTTAACAAGAAAGAAGACAAATTGCATTACCAAGACATCTGATTACTTTAATGTCAGGAGAAACAAATTGTTAGGAATGAAATTGTTTTAAAATTTACCGAGTAACTGTCATTGAAGCTTGTAGAAACACATTTGAAGTACTAGCCATGCGATTTTAATGCCCAACACTAGAATGTTTAGGTAGTTAACATGAAAGGAAGTATTTTAGCATGAGACTTGTAATATGAAAGGCATGATTTTTTAGATTTTAACACAAGAGAAATGCTTGCAATGGAATTAATTGAATATTTCAAGTATTTTGTCTTTTGAACCTGCACAAACATATATTAAGTATTTTAATGTGTAGTGAGATGTGAAAGTAAAGATTTTTGAACTCATAGTGACACACCGAAGGGAACAATTTCTTATATAAAGCGAGGAGAAGGCTGCTTGCAATGAAATTTTGTCAATATGTGTTTTTAAAATTCATATTTGAACTATCTTGAACAAAAGGGTTTAAGAAAAAACGATTATATTTTAAATTTAACCAACCTGAATCAAAATTGATCTCAAAGGCTAAAGAAAAAATCTTTTATTAAGAAGAGAACCCCCTCGCAATGACATAAAAAGAATATGTAGCGTGCAAAATGCCACATGGATAGGAATTTTAAGCAGAATATGGTCTATGAATGCTATTCTTTCATGGATATAAACCGCAAGAAGGACAGTTTTACATCAAAATTTCCCTAGAAATGCAATGAATCCAGAGATTTTACTGCGAAGGGACTTCAAATAATATTTAAAAAAAAGTGACAAAGGTAGTCGCGTAAGTACTTGAAACACACATTTAGAGTAGAGCATAGTATTTCTATGATGAAAAGGGAACAATTTGACATCAAACTTGTTCCAACAAGGGTCTGAGTTCAATGATATTACCGTGAAAAACTGGTTATAAGGAGAAACCTAAGAAATCGTAGTCTATAGAAATACTTGCTGCCTTGATTCATCTGTTTAGTACCCCGTAATTAGTCTAGACCACCCGTTTAATAGGACATTCCTTACTTTACTAAGTGACCGGCTTCATTGCAAAATTGCTTTATTTGTTCCAATGTGTATTGGAAACAGATTAATTTTGGCTATAGCCTGCTCTGTGGTATTTGCACACTTGTGTTTTAGTGTTGGAAAAGAAGTCACATACAATTAGAGAACTGTTTTTCGGGGAACCGGTAGCCTGATTTTATGTACTCACCAGACTTGAATGCTATGATCCTCCATATTTTGTCACCGGCACTCGTCGAGGTAGCTTTGACGGTGAGCCGATGTGATACTTCCCGCACCATGGCTGTTAAAGGAGGAACTTGAGAGAATTCATACACAACACACTGCGCTCTGTTACTAAGAAAACACACAGAACCGCAAACATTTGTTTGTTTGTATTTCTTCAAGCAGGGAGACAGAGGAGGCTAGCGGAAGAGGAGGAGGAGATTCAGTTATAAATGATACACTGCGCCCGATGAGCGGAAGTTGATCCTTTGACAACTTACATTGATATACATCTATGTTTACCAAGTTACATTGCTAAGCATCCATGGTTGCCACCTTATGATGATGTGTTTTCAACTCGAAATTAATTAATAGGTTATTCATCAAACTTTGTTACTTACATCGAGGATCGTGTAGTAACTTAGCGTCGACAACTAATGACCACACGTGTTGCCATTTATTGAATTGAAAGACTTCAATTAATTTAATAAACGATGTCGTTTCATTTTCTGTGGTATTTGATTCGCTGACACCTAATGTAACGTTTCGTGTCTGATTTTACCAGATACGCTGATAAATGCAAAATTTTTTGAGACATTTAATATAACATTTCCAGGGTCGAATTTGATCCCTGTAGAATGCATACCACATAGAATATGGATTGCTTAAAAGCGTTGGACTCCATCTAACGTATTCTGAGCCAAACTTGGCCGCTGATAATGCTAGATTGCATACTACGCATGATAGCAATGGTAGAAGAAGCACTGGATTCAAAGTTTTACAAGTGACCCGTGCGTCATAACCACATATAATACACTTGTGGTGTTGATTTGCATAATCATTAGGTTGAATGGCTAGTATTAAAATGCCTAGAAAATGTTTTTAGTTGGTTTTTAATAAAGCTGCTACTTTAACATTGGTAAAGGCATGTGGAGGCTTCTCATTCTCAAAATTATTAAACGTCACAAATAATTTGTTGTCTGTTATATGAGTCACATGTGCCACTAACTGAGGCGACCTTAGAATTTCGTGGTAGCGTTTTGCATCAGTGAGAAGTGGAGTTTGTGGAAGGTCGACCATTGTTCCCATTTCCGAAACAAAGAATTCAAAAACATTTTAGAAATATATCTAAGTCCCTGCTGATATTGAATCTTGTTATAGTTCTACTTTCATGTTTTTCATAATCGTGAACATTTTTTTGCTCTACCGATTCCGTGAAACATTCATTACGAAATCAACTGCCTTACTGTTTAATTTTTAGGAACCAATCGACATATGGATTGAACTATCCTCAATAATCTCCATTACCCTAATTTCGTATGTTTTAAGAATGACATGTCCTTTATTCAAATCCATATGGAGAGTACAAAATACTCCCTTGATTGTACGATCTTCTTCATTATGTGTATAGTTTTCAGTATTCATTTCCTACATACAAGAATGGCACAAATCAAAGACACGTCATTTATGGACTTTAAGTGGCAAAAGGGGTAAAAAAGATGCTTAGGAGCAAATACCTTACAATGAACCAATCCATGGATCAATCATGTTTTTCCCTTTAGGAAATATAATTTTACATGTTGCCATTGGTTTCTAGGACGCCATCCAGGGATAAAAGGAGGATAGGTCGAGGTCACTACATTCATATAATACACGAAGGCATTCGGTACATCCTCGTTTAAAGGCGTTTTAGGACGTATTAGAACACTGGTCACGGAGGAAATTGAATTTCAGGAGATGCTTGAACCAGTTTTTTCCACTCGCTTAACAGATAGATAATACTTTAAATTTTACAACTGTTTAAGAAATTTTTCTCTTGTTAATGTTGCCTTGAACCGGTCCTTCAAAGTATGGTACTCATCATCAATAGGATGACGGTGATGCTACAAATATGTCCCTATCAGTAACAGTCATTAAATTCGTAAGCAGTACGGCTTTTCTTGTCATTTCCATCCAGTTTAAACTGCTTAAATTGCACTTCACCTCCATTTTCTGGATTTCTCAATGTAACGTTACTTTTATATTCCATATATTTAAACTATTGTTTTAACTCATTATTTTTGGTCACGAAGTTACAAACCTAAAGTTGGGATGGTTGGAATGGTGTTTTCTTTAAGATAGCATGAACGAAAGCACTTCATTACACACGAGAGTATAGTGCTTGTTTGTAGGAAACACTATATACCACTAGTTTGTTCTCCAATAAAGTTCGAAAATCGAATCAGACCTGGTATCAAAATTAAAAAGTTGTTGTTATAATATTCCAACTTTCATCTCTGGATATCGAAAGACAAATTCCGATAAATACATTCCATGTACCAGGCAACAATTGCATTCCGCTCGTCCTCAAATCAAGAATTAATATTAAAATACTCAATGTCTGGCCAAAGGGAAACATAATTCTGAATTTTAGAAGTGGTAAATAGGTGCGGAAGTCTCTTTTCTTGTGATTTTCTTGGAACCCCATTTTTGATGCTAATTTGGATAATTTTACTCCCATAAAAAGTATGCATTACGGAAAATATTATTAACACTTAATTGAGTCATCTTTAGCCCTTGACCAATAATGCTAGGTGATAAGATTTGTTTTTCCATGAGACATCGCACTACTAGTAATGTATCAAATCAGGATCCGTTATGTGAAAGATCTACTACTTTCTGAAACTTAGGGCCTTGCTCAAGAACATGAATGACAAATGCTTCCATATTATAAAATACAAAGTCTCTATGCCCAGCAGCGTTACCACAAGCACTACAAGTATAATTTTGTTCCATATCCTTACAGATATGACACCAAGTGATACTCACATTAGGTTTGCCGCGCGTTCAGGTTCCCCGTTTTCATCTACGTTGAGTGCATTGTCTCTACATCAAAGATCATATACAAGAAATCCGCAATTTGTTTTGGTTTTGTTGGTTTCACAACAGGAATTGCTTTCATCAACGTGAACGTTACAGGGTAATGTTCACAACAAACATGTTTTGTTTTCCTACTACGTCTATCGATTTTCACGCCACACTGGA